>JAOWBN010204213.1:0-14489 GCA_028565015.1 Pinguicula moranensis | reverse complement strand
TTATTTTTTGAAAAAAATGATAATTATAAGCCAATTATAATTTTAAGAAAGTTGCGCAAATCTGGGGCATACATTTGCCCCCATTATATATTTTATAATGGGGACAAATAGAGTTTGAAAGATTTGAGTCGATAATTTTTTTAGTTTTATCATAATAATGAATTAAATTAAATTATCTATATTAAATTTCAGTATTTCAAGTTATTGGAATTTATACATCAAATCATGCAATGTATCTTAGGTCGCAATGGAAATAATCTCTTTGTATAATGATAAGGGTAAGGTTGCATACATTTGATCCCAAAGATTCCAACTCAAGGGCGGAGCCAGGAATTTAAATGAGCGGGGCCAAAAAAAAATTATTTGAACAAAGTGGGTCGGGTTGGAGCTGGTGTGATCGGATATACACGTTCAGAGTAAAAACTAGAAGAGTAAAAAATAAGATAAACCCAATTTACAAGTTCATGAGATCAGAGATGAGATTTATCTGTGTTTAAAAAAGTTGGGCAAATAATGAATCGCACGGCCGGTTTACAAGTTAATGCGATCGTTTGATACAGAGATAAACATAATTTTGCACCAATAGCCAACTTTTTATATAACAGAAATAACTTCAAATATTTGAAAGTTGTTTGACCAATAATCCAATAAAATATTAATCTATAAAAAATTATTATATTAAAGAATAAAAAAATATATATTAAAAATTATCCACATGAAATTAAAACTCCTTTAGAATTATTAAAATCTCATAAATGTTAAGTGTTGTAGTGTTTATGACATTAAGACTTGAATTTATTATTCATACTTCGAAATTCAAAATAAACTCAATTTTTAGCTTTTATTTCTAAAAAATTGTAGATTAACTGAAGGGATTCGATCTCCAATTTCCTAATTTCATTACATGGTTTCTTACCAACTAGACCAAACAAATTTTATGTACATTTTCAAATACGAATACAATATCAATATGTTGGGGGAGATAAAATTAGAAAAATATTTTTTTACCTTTATAATAATTATTTTTAAAATTTTGGGGTCCTTCTGCCTCTACTCTAATTTAATTGAAAATATATTGGGTATGTTGTAATTGTGGTTGTGGTGGCTTTATAATGTGGACTACTGATGTAGTCACTTGTTTTATATGAAATGATTCAAAGTTCAAACCCATATGTTAGAAAACTTTTTGAATAAAAAATATTTAAAAATAAAAAATCAGGTCCTGGGTCCCGAATGTGGCACCCATTAATTAGGCTGGGTCCCCAATTTTCTAGTTTAAACACAACTCAAATGCTAGGCAAATTGTTGTTAGTATCACTCTGACTAGGGGTGGATACCGGATATACCGGAACCGGAAAGCCCATTTTCGTTTTCCGTCCGCTAAGTTAGCGGATTCTATTTTTTTTTTCGTTTTTCGTCCATTATCCACTATTTTCGTTTCCGTTATTCCGCTATTCCGTTATATAAGTTACTGGAAATCCGTTATTCCGTTATTAATTTATTTAATATATTAAAAAATTAGTTATAATTTGAATAATCATTTTTTTTTACCTTATATCTACCACCAATTTTGAATTCTGAAATTTGACATATTTTGATACAACCATTTCAAAAAATAATCATTTATGTAACAAGCAATTTTGGCTATAATATAGTATTATACTAGCTGAAAAAATCTAAAGAACCATTTCAATTTCATTTGTTAATCTGAAATAACTCCAAATTCATTAAAAAAAAAGGATCTCTGCAAACACGAATGGCGAATTGCTCAACGGCGATGGCTAACGTGATTCCGTAAACCCTAGATTTCAGATTTCTTAATTTTTCACTCTCTTAAGAAAGTAGGAGTAGGAGAGAAGTCGTGACTTAACTTAAGTATTGAATCTGAATGCCAACGGCAAGTCGGCAAGAAGTCGTGCATGTGACGTGTCTTCAGTCTTCACTCTTACTCTTGATTAATGATTTAGCCCACTTAGGTAATAGAAATAATTAAAAAAAAATTAACGGAAATTAACGGATTCCGTTAATTTTAAAATTCTTACCACTATCGTTCCGTTATGATAGCGAAACAAGAATATTTTTCCGATTTCCGTCCGTTAATATAACGGTACGGACATAATGGAAACGATAACGGAAATACCGGAAATTTCCAGTATTTCCATTAACCGTTATCCAGCCCTAACTCTGACATAAAAACAGTGGGCGAAGTCATTTAGGACAAGGGGGTGGGGGAGGGCCGCACTGTTACATCCAATGGATTATCTGGAGATGAGCTAAATAAATGGCAGAAGAAAGGACCAAGAGGAGCCCCAAAGAACTCTCTTCTACTTCCAAAATATAATTTCCATGTCACGTTGTAGAGGATTTTTAACCAAAATAATAAATTATGTAAAATAAATAAGAATTACCTCTCATTGTTGTCTTCCAAAATTTTCAAAGCCTAAGGATCTCACAATCGTACGAATCTTCCTCTCGCAAAGGGAACCAATCGGGCCAAATAATTTCTTAGATTCGACTACCGTATGACCTTGGAGGTATATATTTAACTTGACCCATTATTGGACTGGGGCCCTCTACCACTTAACTTTCTGGTCATAGGTAAGCGATATTGGCTTTGAGTTCAATTGAATTCAATCTTATAAACTCATATCATTGATCAACTCAATTAAGTGGAAGCTCATAAAACTTATTTCGTTTTGACTCCAAAATAATTTAAAATAAAAAAAACGTTAAAATAAATCTTTTGTAAAAATAACTTTGAATAAAATTATTTTCCAACAATCTCCTACTTAATTTTGTTTTCTGTGACAATACCTGAGTATGCCAATTACAAACCATGCAGCTATCCCGGGTCTGCATAGTTTGCTTTCAATATATCGAGACTAGGTCTAACAAGAGAACTAAACTAGATCCAACGATCAAATGGTGCTCATTAGTGCACAATATGCTTTCTATTATAGCAACACTGACGGCCATAGACCACTAAGGATCATGTGCATAGGCATGAGCTATTCGACTCATAGACAAGCCTTTTTTTTATAGTTAATAATGAATTTATTCACATCAAAATTTGTATGTACAAGAGGAAGGACATGTCTTCCTTTTTAGGGGAGACATTCCACTGAAAATAATGCATAGACAAGCCTTGTATCTTATTGATGTCGTCCCACAAACTCACTAGTAAATACACTAAAAGCATAAAACCATGTGAGACTAGGCCCTGAGTTGGGACAACATGTGCGCACATATCAAATCTAGTGAGAATCAATCACATATATCAAACACATCAAGATAAATGAATAGAAATACTCCCACTTAGATTTGAATCACTAAACAACAAGACCCATATTATTCACATGTTCAATATATATATAAATGCATAAACATTTGGTAAATGAATCTGCTAGATTTGTAGCAGAAGGAACTTTCTCAATAGTTACTTCCTACTTTTTAATCATATCACTAATGTAGTGAAATATATCTTCTATATGCTTAGCTTTGGAATGACACTTTAGATTTTTGATATGACTATGACAGTTATGTTATCACACAAAATCCGATTAGGATGTTTCACACATAAAACTATAAGCATCTCATTCATAAATCTTTTCAAGAACACTGCTTCTTTCACCGCATGATTTATAGCCATATACTCAGCTTCCATGATAGATTGAGTAACAATCTCTTGTTTCTTACTCTTCCACAAAATAGTAGCCCCACAAAACATAAAGATAAATCTAGAAGTAGATTTTTTGGTATCAACACAACCCTGATAATCCGAATTTGAATAACCATAAATATCCAATGAGGTTTCCTGACATAACACTTGGTACGTTAAAAATATTTCAGAATCCACTTCACAGCTTCCCAATGAGTATATCTTGGGTTTGACTAAAATCGATTAAGCAAATTCGCATAAGTAAGATTAGGTCTATTATAAGTCAAAGCATACATCAAGCTACCCACAATAGAAGCATAAGGATATTTCTCAGGATCTAAAAAACGTGTATAAGACTTTGGGCATTGCTCTTTGGTAAATTTGATAGAAGAATTATATGGAATATTTCCTTCTTTGTACATTGTCATATTAAACTTCTCAATTATATAGAAGTAATATAAATCCTGTAACAATGAAATCTTTAGTGCAGCTCTATCACGAATGATTTCAATCCCAAGGATAAAAGAAGCGTATCCAAAGTCTTTTATTTAAATTACAGAGAATAATCAATTCTTTGTCTCAAGTAAAAGATTATGGTTGCTTCAAGTCAAAAGAATATCATCAACATATAATGTTAAGAACATAATATTTTCTCCCAATTTCTTAACATATATGGAAGGCTCTGCTGAATTCTGAATAAAATCAGAAACATTGACCTTTTCATGAAACTTCATATTCCATTGTTGAGAGGCTTGCTTCAAACCATAGAGAGATCTATTAAATTTATATACCTTACTTTCACTTTATTGAACCAAAAAAACCTTCTGGTTACTCCATATAAATATCATCTTCAAGTTCACCATTCAGGAAAGTTGTCTTCACATCCATTTGGTACAACTCAAAATCAAAGTATGCAACCAAAGCAAGTATGACTCTTATTGATTGGATGCGTGCAATAGAAGAAAATATTTCAGCATAATTAATTCCATGTGTTTGATTGTATCCTTTTGCAACTAAGGGAGCTTTATACTTCTCAACAATACCTTCAGAATTTTTCTTCCTCTTAAATATCCATTTGCAACCATTCACTTGAGCATCTAGAGAAAGGTCAACTAAGCTCCACACATTGTTTTTATGAAGAGACTGAAAATCCTCATGCATAGCTTCTAATCATAACTCCTTATCAACATTTGTAATATCCTTTGAAAAGGTATTTGAATCATGCATATCTTCATTTAATTTGAGGATTTCACAGATTTCACCATTATAAACATGATATTTTGAACCAATAGAAAAATTAGTATGAGCTCTTTCGAGTGGCTTTAGAATATACTTTTCTTTTTCTAAAGATGGGGTATGACTCAGTACGCTGCTGCAAAGAGGGTTGCAAATTCTCAACAACTTGATTGTCATCAATTTCCTAAAGCAAATTCTTTTTTCCTTTAAAATTTTTAGAGTCGAATTTATCCTCTAAGAGCTTGACATTCCGACTTTCTACTACTACCTTAGCAGATGGGTCGTATAGCTTGTAACACTTAGATCAATCAGAATATCCAAAGAGAAAATATCTTCTATTTTTGGAATTTAGCTTATCTCTTGAAGGGTCAAGGATCAGTACAAGAGCTATGTACCCCCAAACTTAAAGATGATTTAAACTTGACTTTCTTACAAACCAAACTTTATATGGTGTACTCTCAACTGATTTTGTTGAAACTCTATTCAAAATATAAGTAGCAGTTGATGATGCATCACCCCCAAAACTAGTTGTAAGGTTAGCAGGAGCCAACATAGATCTTACCATTTCTAATAGTGTACGATTCCTTCTCTCTGCTACACCATTCTGCTAAGGAGTATAAACCATTATTTTCATGTGAATAATATCATGCTCTTCACAGAAGTTATCAAACAAGGTAGAACAATATTCACCACCACGATCTGTATGAAATGCTTTAATCTTTCCACCTAATCTATTGTCTACTTCAAGTTTGAATTTTTTGAAAAATTCAAGTGCATCAGACTTCTTATGCATGGGCTAGACATATCCATATCTTGAAAAATCATCAATAAATGTGATGAAATATTCGAATTCATTTTTATTCTTAGTGTTGAATGGTCCACTTCTAGCTTATCAAAGTTTTTAAGACCCTTTGGAATGGTAATTTGTGCATCTTTCCATAAATGCAACCTTTACATGGAGTATACTCCTCAAATTTCAGATTGCTCAATAAACCATCACGAATAAGTTGTTGAATGTGTGAATTACTGATATGAGATAATTGAAGATGCCACAAGTAAGATGAATTATGGGCAGAAAATCTATCAACCAAATTGAAAACTTCATCGCCATTAAGTTTCAAAGCATACATATCCGTGTTTCTAAAACCATATAAAACGACAATATCATCTTTGAACATAACAAAACGACCGTCCTTAAACAGAAAGGCGTAACCAAGTGTCTTCAAAGAAGACATTAACAATAAGCTTCTCAAATCGGGAACAAATAGAAAAATAACTAAAATAAAATGTTTACCGTCTTCTAACTTCAACTCATAGTCTCCATCTCCATCAGCTGATGCCTTATCATTATCACCCATTCACACATAGCTCTCACCAGGTTCAGTTCTTCTTAAACTTTTGAACCGCTGCTGCATTATTACCCTGGTTTTTTTATTGTCTTGATTGTTCATGTTGTTGTTCATATTTTCACTTGATGCAATCTTGTTCCACTCAACTCTACATTCTTTGGCAAAATGTCCCAATCGATGACATCTATAACATTCATTTTTGTCTGTAGCATGCAAGTTAGAATGGCCATTTTGTTCACATGAGCCCTGACATTCTTGTTTTCTCCACACTTAGTCTTGATGAATGATTTCCAAAGACTGTCTACATGAGCTTGACCAGTTTGATCATACTTATTTTCAATACTGTTTAGAATATCCTTACCATTCGCAACTTTAGTAAAGGTTCTTCGGAGTGATGCACTTAAACCTAAAAGGACATGACATCTTGCCATCCTGTTTGCATTGATCCAATTCTCATAGGCCTTTGTCAATGCAGTATCAGCCGGAGTAACAGTCTCAGCAGATTTAACCGTAGGAACATCAATAAGTAATATTTACTTGTGACCAAGATAGTCTAGGAAAATATACAGTCTCTTCTTCCAATCAAGATAATTAGCGTCATCCAATGAGGAAGATCCCAATAGATCAACATTGAAGAGTACTAGTAAATGGCAATGTAACATCTCACCAAAAAGGCACTCTACGAGTTTTATCATAAAATGATACATTATTGTCCAGATTACCCGATCTGGATTTACAGAACAATAAATAACACATAATACAACACGTAAATTTATTATCCGAATTACCCGATGGGGATTTATGAAATAATAAATAACAAATATCATAACACATAAGTTTATTGAATCTGATTACCCGACAAGGATTTACAGAATAATAAATGAATAAATAACATGCATAATAAAACACACCTAATCAACTAAAGTGATAATAACACAGACACACGATGGGAATTAAGAATTATATCACTAATGAACGCTCATATAATCAACATGCTCCCATTAACAACATTTAAATGATTAAGGTGCCAACCAATTATTTAAATAAATGAAAGGGTAGAGCAATTGGGTAAATAAAGGCTCACCTCAATTATATAAACAACAACCATATGTAATTCCATAATAAATGCACTTTTTTTATCCATTCACTCTCAAATTCCACAAAAATAATTAGAATATTTACAAATCTTAGCCAATGAAATTAATCAAAATACATGAACTTAAACTTATCATGTCCTGGTACCCAGACCCCAACGTAGTTGGGAATATACTGGGTAAAGAATTTAAACTTAAAATGAGGAAACAACAGAAGGTGGGAAGTGGAACCAGTGGAACTCAATACTTACAGAAAAGAATCCAACAATTTCCATGGAATTACCCAATCCCATTCCGACCTCGATATGTGGAACCTAAACTTTCCTATATTATGAAATCAATACTGTATATTCAAAGAGAATATTGGAAGAACGAAGAAGTCATTCTATCAACACATCCATCAAAATTCAATTCAAGAAGGATAATTGTGAACAAATCTTCAGTTTTTAACAAGTTACAGAGAGAAGGACATTGGGACGAAGATGAAGAAGCCGTAAGTACAGAAAGAGAGACTGAAGTGAATCATTCCTTGGGGTTCCAAAATTTCAGAAATTTTCTTGATTTAAAAAAAAAAAAATAAGATCCCTTTCTTTGATTTTCTTTGTTGAAAAATGAAGAACCCTAGTTTTTTTATTTATGCGATTATGTTTGTTGTTGAGGATTTTCAAACACAAATATTAAATCATGTAAAGCAAACAATAATTATCTCCCATGGTTATCTTCCAAAATCTTCAAAGTCTAAGAATCTTACAATCGTACGAATTTTCCTCTCTCCAAGGGAAGTCGCCAGGCTAATGGATTTCTTAGATTCGACCACCGTGTGACCTTGGAGGTTTATATTTAACCTGACCCATTATTTGGCAGAGACCCTCTGCCATTTAACTTTCTGGACATAGGTAAGTGATATTGGATTTGAGCTCAATTGAATTCTATCTCATAAACTCATATAATTGACCAACCCAATTAAGTGAAAGCCCATAAGACTTATTTTGTTTTGACTCTAAAATAATTTAAACCAAAACAAGCTTTAAAATAAACTTTTGTAAAAATAACTTTAAAAAAATATATTTTCCAACACATCCAAGATTACAAACATATATAGTCTTATCCATATCTCAAACTCTCTTCTTCTTCTCCAAGTTTCTTAACTCTACTCCTTCTCCCATCAATTTTCTCAAAATTCCCTTAAAATCCCATAGCTAGGTTGAAGTGATTCAACCAACTGTACGAAAAAGAAACAAAAAGTCGTCAATCATGGTTGAGCCTCAAGTTGACTATGCAGAAGCCCTAGAGGAACAAGCCGGGTTAAGGAAAATAAAGGAGGAAATGGTGTCAGAAAAAGCCTACTAAACCACTACCGCCTGAAGTACCACTAGATCCGGAGTTGCGGCTCGATTTAGTTGAGCAAAAGATAGAAATATTACAGATCCAACTTAGTAGATCTACAGAGGAGATACATGATCAATTGAAGATGAACGTTGATGCCTTCCAGAATCAGATCAATCGCTATGAGCAATCGATGGCAATATTCCAACAACAAGTAAATTCCATTAATCATAGAGTGAGCTCCAAACAGATTAATCATAGAGTGAGCTCCAAACACATTAATCATCGCGCATAAAACTCTTTGGCCGAGTCACTAATCGTTTAGATTCGTGAACATACTACAATAGACAAGAGGCTGAACTCTCATCTTTTATGAATTTTCTTACTCGAAGATTGCTTTAGGAATGTTCATTGACATAATCATTGTGTTTATGCTATACTTCACTCAAGGTTCACAAATAGGTCTAGGTCCAATGTCGATTAACCCACCTAAATGTATCATGCGCCACGAGTACCGTTTGTTCTCTAATGAACAAATTAATCTAACGAATCTAAATTCAATGGAAGAGAGCTCTCGTTCAAGTTCTGAGCAATCCCCTCAAGGGAACCATGATTCAACTGTCTCGCCTACGGAGCCAACAGAGGTGCTAATTCTATCTCGTACCAAGGATTCTCGTTTATCCACTTCATTCACCTTCCCAGATGCAAGGAAGTCGATCTGTGCACAATAACGAGATCTTATCGATCAAGTCAAAGAACCCAATGTCATGGACTGGAGTCTTTGAGGAAACTCAATATCTAGATAACTTATACATGATCATCTTCACGATTTGATAAGAGTATTTGGGATTAATAGAGATTAAAGAACTCACTATCACATCCCAATTGATCCTATGTAGAAACATTTTTTCACATATAGGAGTCTCCTTCTAGGCGACGCTACATGATGAGTTGATTTTATACTAATTTACCGAGTCCTTTTTTACTAGTTTTTGTTCACTTCTTGAGTATTTTACGTGTCTTTTATGTTAATTTTACTTGTTTTCTCTTTATTTGTGTCTTTAGGTTCCTCGGGAATGATTTGTGTGAAACGAGTCCAAAAATGAGAGAAAATGATGCAAAATGGCTTAAAGAAGGCAAGGACGCAGTTGCGCAATTCCACGAGCTGGCGTATATCTCTCTGTGTAGAAG
The DNA here is from genome assembly GCA_028565015.1 of Pinguicula moranensis. Lineage (NCBI taxonomy): Eukaryota > Viridiplantae > Streptophyta > Magnoliopsida > Lamiales > Lentibulariaceae > Pinguicula > Pinguicula moranensis. Next base: position 4,635 of record JAOWBN010204213.1, on the reverse strand, counting down.
TTCAAACTCGATGATCCAACATTCTATAGAAACTAGACTCAAGAGCTTTCTCAATGGTATATCGCATGCTCCATAGTTTGGCCTGTAGAAGTACCAGAATTTTTTTCAAAGTTGGACCAAGTGTAGAGAAGACAAACATTACCTTTGGCACACGCCACCCTAGAGACTGACGTATGCCACAGACCACCCCAGAGGTCCCAACATAGATTCTTGCGTACGCCACAAGAAAACCGGCATAGGCCACAGTCCACCAATGCGGCTTCCAAGCATATTCTAGTGTATGACACTTACCTTCATGCGTACGCTAGAAGCACAGATTCAAGTGAAAAAAGTATGGTTCCTAACACATGTCAATCATAGTTAGTTCAATAGCATTTCCAGGGTATCTACGAGGCAAAGGAGTCCACACTTATCACCTATGTTCCAGAGCTCAGAGGACAATTTTGTAAGCTTTGAACTCAAGCATGTTCCCCGTAAGGAAAATTCCCAAGCCAACCTACGCTCTCGGGTAGGATCCGTCTGGAAAAGCGAAGACGTGGAAACATTAGACGTGCAGACCCTACGAAGCCCTGCCATCACACCTTCCTTGACGATTAACTTCACCAAGGAGGAACCCGCACACGCAACTTAGACGCAGCTCAAGCTACGTCGGACGATGCTGATTTCATTCAACACCATTACCCAAAATTTGATCCTTGTGGTCAAGAATATCAAAAACAAGGGACTAATGTTACATCCCGTGGATTATTCGGAGATGTTGAGCTTATTAAATGGAAGAAGAAAGGATCAAGATGAGCTAGGAAGAAGATAACTCTGTCTGGTAAAGAAGTAGTGCATTCAAAGGCAATGGTTACTACTCCAAACCCAGAAAGCGATCAGGACCGTATACGTGGCTAGAGAAGAAGGCAAGAGAATTAGTGGAATCCCTCATCTAATGCCCCAGTTGAAGTTTTATTCCTATCTCGAAGTCTCTTCTTCTTCTTCTTCTCATCTCTGTTTTCTCAAAATTCCCTTAGGATCTCGTAATAGTCAGCCAATCTCCTGCCTTGATTGTAACATGCATCCCCTAAAACTTCAAATTATAATTGTTTATTTTTATTTTTAATGAATCTTTTAATTTTTTATAATATTATAGTAATATATCCGCACCCCTAACTAAAAAAATTATAATTTTGCATCCTTATGTAAATTACATGCCTTTGCCCCTGAACATAAAGGTTTTGTTGCAAATGCTCTATCTGCAGAAAACGTTTTTTTTTTTTAATAAAACATCCCTTCTTGAACCTTGCACCTGCAATTTGTATTTGTATTAGCTCACAACCTGCACTCTTATCAAAACGCACTTCCAATCCACGAAAAAATGTTTAATTATATTTACGATATAGTTGCAGGTTGGACTCAATACCAGGTCCAAAGAATTGTGTGCCCCCATATAAGAGGAAAATTGTGAAAATACCCTCGATCACACTTTGTAAAATTGATCGGGTATATCGCTTATGTTAAAGCGATAGCAACAGTATCTGTTCTACCAAAAGCGATAGTAGGGTCATTGCTCTTGCAATAAGCGATAAACTTGCTAATGGGATTTCTAGAAGAGCGATTATCCCGATCGCTTTTATGGTATTTATTCTGAAAATCCCTTCTGACATGTGGGCACAATTTTGTTTTTGCCCAATACCAATTAAAATGCTTTTCATGGAGTATAGAGATCACTGATGTATTTAACTTATCTGGTTAGTGGGTAATAATCATAAGAGCGGCCTGTGCTCTTTGATTGGTCCTCTTTTTTTTGTAAATATTTTATTTTATTTTAATGAATTTTTGCCTATAAAAAAAATTAAAATTCTTTTCAATTTGTTTTTATATCTAAATGCATTTCTAGTTGCGAGTTTTAGGACATTTAATTCTTCGATTTTAACCAAAATATTATTATTTAGTTGTTATTTAAGAAATATTATGTATTGTAATTATAATTACGATTAATCTACTTTTTATCATCGTTGCCATTAGGAGTGTTTGCCGGTGACAGATTGGACAAATCTGCCACCGCCACCGCCACCACCGATAATTAAATTTTTTTTTTACCAGTTACAATCACAGACATCCAAAGTACAATAAAAAGTTTACTCAAATCCGTCAGCTTGAACGAACATAATCAAATCAATCCTCAAAGACAAACATATATGATCCATAATTCAGGTCTAAACATACAGAGCCACGATAAACATGCGACTTAAAATAAATAAAGCTAGATGGTCACAGTGAATCACAACAAGCAGAGCAAGGCCAATGCTGGAAAGTTCAAACCTTTACAACCTGAAAAGGAAATAGATTTCAAGAAGTAAATCCATCCTACCAATTGACCTTTTCTATAGTAGGACAACTCACCTAAATTGATAACAATCAAGACCAGGCTAAAGATGAGACCACGCTTCCCAATTTGCCACTTCTGCTTCTATACCCGGAAGTGATGATGCACATAAAAGAAATAATGCAATAAAGTTCCAATACAACACCAGTCGAATGTATATGTTTATGTGATATGTCACTCAACTCAAAGTAGAAAATGGGCCATGAATTCTCTAAGATCTTGGGTCAACTCTACATACCACATAAAACAATTTAAGGTACAAGTTAGAATGTGTAAGAAATAAAAAGTGAAGAATAAAATTATAAAACGAAATAATTTAAACTTAGGATTATTACCTGTCTTGACATCGTACGAATAGGGATTCTTTGTACTGTCCATCATCTCTATTCTTTCTGAAGTGGTCCTCAACCAATTTTGCTAAGATGAGTGTCTCGACTAGGGTGGGAGCCAAAGAATTCCGGTTAGAATCCAAGACTCGTACCACAATGCTAAAGATGGCTTCAAATGGCACAATGAAAATTGGAATGGCTAGCACATCGCTTGCCATCTGTGCTAGCATTGGATACATGGATTCATTGGACTTACACCAACCTAGAATATCGAGCTTGGTTGATACTGGCATACATGGCTTATCCAGATATCTATCAAGATCCGACTTCTTCTCCACACTTCTCATCGGTCCATGAAAGAGTTATAACCGTCAAACATGTCTTCCTAAAATGTCCCACTGATCCCCACGTCAAACAGATTGGAAGAGGATTTACCGTATAGCTTGTGGTAATCGTCGAACACACCTTGCACAGAACTCATAACCATCTTATAAGCATCAGCCTTCTTGCCCTGGCCCATGGTTAGTGAAAACCAATAAGCAAACTATTTCATCTTTAGCTTGAGTATCCAACATAGTAGCAACTATCGAAAACTTGTTTAGTGGCTTCTTCGATGGATTGGGTTCTGGATCTAGTCGAGTGATACTCCCTCAATACTTTTCATACTAGACTTGCATACTCTTAGCCATATCACTTAGATATGGATTAGCATCCCTAAAATACATAGCGAGTAACTTCTCAAGCCATACCACCTCCTGGTTACCACATAAAACCAAACAAGTTAGAGGGTTTTAATCGAATTAACCACAATTTAAACTTAAAATCCTTACTTGGAAGAAAAGATGTGCAGTAACGGTGTTCGATGCAGAGAACTTGAGGGTAACCTCGTAGAATATCTTTAGGAAAGTAACGAAGTGTCTGATCTAAATCCAATCAGAATAGGTAGAGACCAACTTCTTTCTGTCAATAAGCAAGTAATCGACTAGCTTCTGCTCCTTCTAAAGCATCTCTTCAAACACACTTTAATAATCCAACATTGATATAAGCATGGTGTAAGTTGAATTCCACTTCGTATAGACGTCAAGCTGCAGCAACCCTTTCTCCTCTATCCTTTGGTTGGTCACGTACTTCTTGAAAGTATCCAATTGCTTAGCGACTGAAGGTATCCAATTGCTTAGCGACTGAATGTCCCAACTCAGCCAACCCGTCCTTCACAATCAAGTTAAATATGTGAGCACTACATCTCACCTGTACGCAATAACAAAAAAAGATAATCACAATAAAAACACAAATTTGAATATAATCCAACCGTAGAATAAAAGTAATGCATCAAATTACACACAATTACCTATAAATTCCTGTGGTCCTGGATGATGGCACCATTCATAGTGTAAAAGCGATCTATCTAGCGTCTCCTGAAGTCCACCAAGGTTGCATTGTTATTACTTGCATTATCCACGGTAATGGTCATTACATTCTCCAACCCCCAAGCACTTATACAATCTTCCAACTACTTCGAGATGGATGTTCCCTTGTGGTCATCAAGCTTTTGCGCAATACCCAACTAAGATCAATGAAGTGGGCCATCAGACATATGTATGTAATATTCTGTATTGAAGTCCAAGTGTCTATTGTGAAGCTCATGCGATCCCTCAACTCCAACATCTTCTCTAGTAGCTTCTATTTTTCCTCGAGTAATACAACCATGCATTCCTTCATGGTCGTCTGTCTAGATATGCCCAAAAAGTGGGACTCTAATTTTTTGATCATCCGACAAAACCCTTCTCTCTCAACCAAGATAAATGGTTGTTGATCCAAAATAAGAAATTATGCTATGGCCCATTTAGGGCCTATTTTCCGCAGCCTTCTTAAAATTATAATTGGCTTATAAGCACATTTTTTCAAAAAATGAGTGTTTTGCGCAGCCAACCTTCT
>JAOWBN010204192.1:0-14490 GCA_028565015.1 Pinguicula moranensis | reverse complement strand
AAGCTTTGATTCATTTATGTATAAAAACATAAATGATACGTAGGCAACTTAATTATAAATGTTAATAATATTTATAACTAAGCTCAAGCTGGGTTTTAGCACTGTAAAGACCCTGTAGTCATTATATGACAACCTGCATAGCTGAAGGTCAATAGATCAATGCTGTGGAACTCCCCCACCTCATCGTATCTTGCATGAGAGGACCCAGTTCAGTATTTTGTTTATTTGTTTTCTGTTTTCATGCCTTTTACAGCATGCAAGGAAGTTGTACATACTCTTTATTATTATTGAAATTTGGCCTACCCAAAAAAATTAAGTTCAAGCAATTTACATTATTTTATTTTTTAACTCCTAACGGCCTAAGTCCTAACCCTTAACCCCTAAAATTTTTATATAAACTATAACTTTTATATAAACTTATAACTTATATATTAACTATAACTTTTATATAAACTATAATTTTTATATAAACTTATAAATTTTAAATAAACTATAATTTTTTATATAAACTTAGAAAATTTTACATAAACTTATAAATTTTATGTAAAATATAACTTTTATATAAACTATAATTTTTATATAAACTAGAACTTTTATATTAAGTTATAACTTTTATATTAACTATAAATTTTATAAAAACAATAACTTTTATATAAATTATAATTTTTATATAAACTTATTTATAAATTATAAACGTATATAAGTATTAAATCTAAACCCGAAAACATGAATACTAAACCTTAATGATAATATAAACCCTATTTATATAAACTTGTCAACTATTTATAAACTTACACTTATAAAATTTATAGTTTTGTAGAAGATTGATAAATTAAGACTTGTTATAAAATTTATAAAAAAAAATTAATATAATTTTCGTTATGCGAAATGATAAAAATTTACAAAATTGAAAAAATTAATCCATCGACCCGGAGGGCCAACCGTACCTGAACCGCGTCTGACCCATATAGGACCCGGTGCAACCCGGAGGGTTGGCCCTCCGGTATGGGCTGGGCCAACCGGTATGGTTTGCCCGTCGGTACGGGCCAAGGGCCCGGGTCCAGGCCAGCCCGGCCCGTGCATCGCTACCCTATATCTCCATTGCTTCTCCAATTAGGCAGGCGTCTTCAGTAGTTCTTTTAATAATAATTTTCTTATGTTTGAAATTGGAAACTATTGTTTTTTATTCTTTGCAATTGAGCACTTCGCTACTATCTATTTTCAAATTTAATGGCATGTATAATAAAATAAAAGTTGCTCGAGACATTTTTGTACCTAAATAACAATGTAATAATCCTAAATTGAGGGGAACCCATCATTTTTTTTCAATATAGAATCTGTTACTATCAGTACTCTTGTCCAATGAAATGCTTTTATGAACTCTTGCCAATTTGTTTTCGGTAATTCTAAGTTCTTCACAAATTTATTTCCCAACCAATGCGGGACGGCACAAGGATTTTCTTTTTCTACTTTTCCTCATATTTATTTTCACATATTCGATTTAGTAGCAGATGATTGATCGCCTTTGTCGAAGACAGGGTTAGGGCTTGTTTTGTACCACTATTTTTTTAGATTATTTTTTTCATTCTCCTTTTTTTCCATATTATATTAAAAACAGTGTTTTAAAATCCCACTTCTTCTTCTCCTTCTCTTTTTTTTCAGTCAAAATTCCTTTTTTCAAAAGTAGGTAGGAGATTACTTTTTTTTTTCTACTTCTATTTTTAATGGCAATTTCGTAAATAAATTAAAGTTATCTTACCAAATTTAACTACAAATACTATTTAATCAACTTACAAATTTTGCAAGCATTGTTTTAATAACTTTTTCAATTTTTTTCATAATCTTATCAAATACTCGATAAATACAAAATTAAAAGGAGAAGTATAATCAAAAGGAGAATTAAAAAGAGAAGCAAAATGGAGCCTAAATTAATCTATCTAAGCAATTTAGACAATTTTATAACATATTAAAAAACAAGTTTACTTTACAAATGCCAAAATAAAATAATATAAACTAATTTGTAGTTAAAGACTTCAATCTAAATTGTCAGTACAGTGCATTGCAAAGAATGCATCGTAGATTTCTGTCCTGAAACCCGGAAAGGACCACATCCAGCTGTTTTTCGGTTATGATGGATCACATGTCTTTTTCTGTTGTTTCAATAATGAGTACGTACCTACAATACGCCTACGCAGATATGTATTGTATTGTATTGTATGTCCCATGCATCTATCACATGGAGAACGCATGGTGCAATGGTCCTGCCGCGTCCAGATTTGACCGCATCAGACTCTGGACCCGCCGTTTCAGAATCATTTGTCCAATCAAGAATCAACAAACAAAAGATGGTGATCGGTATAGGCGAATGGTTTACTATTGAAGTTTCGGCTGAACTTGAAGCATCGCTTGTCGATCGGTGGATGGTTCACCGGTAATCATTGATCACCGATTAATCGATCTTTTAGCCAATTTAGATCGATTAATCCCGTGATCCAGTCAATTTATCGATGAGCCAATGATGGCCAATCACCAATCACGATTTATCAAACTCCCGAATCGTAATCGAATCATCAGCCACCGATTTGGCGGTTCACGGTTTACTTTAAAAGCCACCAGTGATCGGTAACAAAAGAAAAGAAGGGAAAGCGGAATCATAATTTAAGAAAGGATTAAATATTACATTTTTATGGCTTAGAAGTTGAGGTTTTTATTATTTATTTATTTTGTTTGTTTTTTTATATGATGAAAAGAAAAAAATGGCCAATTAGCCCGGACTGCTCGCTTGATAGAGCATTATACTCTGCCTATCGAGACTGATCATGAGAACTGTTAGCCCTATTGAAGACACATTAGAATCAATTCCAAGCAACAGCAAACGACAGAACAGAAGTCTAATTCAAGCAACAACAGAAGACAAAACAGAAGTTCCATAAGTCAAAAATAAATCATAACACCACAAGACTTTATCCACAAAATCAGCAAAGACTTTACCCACAAAATCAGCAAGAAGCACGTTAGATTCAAGAACCATTCAACCACTCAATTGCACGGATCAAATGCAATGTACAATCTTTTATTTAAAGCACTGCTCCAGCAATGTAAAATACAATTCGTTTCAATGAGAAAATCTGAACTTCACATTGCAATCTTACAATCAAATGCACACACTCACCATAAGGATACAAACTCATCAGCTTGAATGCACCAACTGCGTCACGGACGGTAGAGAGGTCTTCAGTTAGCTTCAAATGCTTCATACAAATCTTATCCCCGCTAATGTCGGGTAATAATAGTACAGGTATTGCAAGCTATGATATCGCGTGCGAAGAAGCACACCTCCTCTTCACTATTATGCTCTGTAATCTCTCTCTCATGAGCCATGAACTACTGCCCACATGGATTGATGCGAACTATTGGACCATTAAAGTTCATCGAGGCTAGGGTCATACACCTCTCTGTCTCGACCTCATGAACAATAACTGGGTGACCATCTATCGGGACCTCTAGGATCATGGAGATATCCCGGAGTGTGATCGAGCATTCTCCACAAGTAAACCAAAAGGTATGAGTGGTACGATGTCATCTCTTAATCAAAGCAACAAAGAGATGATGGTCCTCTGTCAACCCACAAGTCAAATACGCACCCCACACGCCAAGTCATGTATATAAGTCTGGACTCGCCCGTGCAATTTTATTATTTGAAGCCAAACATCTTGATGCTTTGGTATCAATAAAGCATCCGAACCAAGACGACCATCAAGCAACCGAGTTGTCATGTGATTCAGTGATTACTCATGTTCCCCAATATAGTTTATGAAACAGGCCGGTGGACACACTCTGATAATTGGCATAACTCATCATTTATGCCAAACAATAACTAACATAATAAATATCAAATACTTAATTTTTAATTGAATAAATAGCATATAAAAATGCTACATATAACATATAATTAATTCATTATTAATATGTAAATAAATTCTTATTAGCTTATGAAGTAATCGAATAAATATACAATTATTAATTGGACAAATAACATATAAAATGCTACAAATAATTAATTATTAGGCAAGGAAATAAATTCTTATTAGCATATGAAGCAATTGAATAAATAACATATAAAATGCTACAAATATCATTTAAATAATTAATTATTGAGCAAGGAAATAAATTCCTATTAGCATATGAAGTAAAAGAATAAATGCACAAATTTTCAAAGGAAAAAATAAATAATACAGCACTGATCCATATTTTTTTTTATCTAACCTTATTTATCCTAGAAGGCAAGGGCGGATCCATAATTTTTTTTATGGGGGCATTAAGAAAAATTTAGAGTTGAAAATAATTTTTTTTAGGGGACATTAAGTTTAAAGTAAAGAAAAAACATAGAATCAAGACCTACTAGCATAAACAAATTTTTAAAAGCAATCTAATATTTTCAAAAAAAACTATAGAGGTAATAATTTCATGTGTTCACACACTTATTTAACAAGTGTATATATAAATAAGATGATTTTCCTTGAAAATAAAATTAAAGAAATTAATTAAATCAATCAAATACCTAAATTTAACAATATGAAAACACTAACAGATCATTTTCAGAGAAAAATAAGGTCCAAAGGGCTAGAGAGTGGGGTTGTCATGAAGTAAGGGTAAGATGGTAGGGTGGGGATAGGCCGGGCCTAGATACGCCCTTGCCAAAAGGGTCTACTAAATTAATCGAGTTGTGCCAAAAATTGGCCAAGAAAATAAATCGTTTTTCCAAAAACGATCAAACAAATTCCCAAATTCAAACACCAAACCTTAGTCTGAACCGTAGTCCAAATTCAAAATCCAAATCCATCGGGGTTAAAACACTATGTCCTAAATCATAAATTCAGTTTTCAATTGCAAATCAAACCCTAATTTATAATATTCATTCACAATTCAATTTTTTTTTGGTAATTGAGTTTTATTGATTTTTAAATATATTTAATACATTTGTTTCTCGCTTTTAACAAGCTACTCATCTGTTTATAGATTTACACAAAACAGATAAGAAAACATCTGGTCTTACGGGTAGGAATTATGTTACTCTTCAGCTTGCTTCTTCTTCGCACACTTCTCTTCTGAAAGAAATCGAGCTACACTCCCCAGGTAATCTTAGCCATTCTGTGATTGTATACCTTTTGTGAGTGCTCTACTTTGCAGTCTGCCAGTACCACAGATTTGTTTGAATCCACTCGAATTTCGTGATTGTGTTTGTCTCAGTCTCAAATTGGATCGGATTCCTTTCTTTCCATAAGTTCTGCATCACTGCGTGCCATGTTGCTTTCCATAGATTAGCTCCTGTTTTGCCACTGAGACATTGCATATGTTATGTGTAATGTTGTTAAATTGTATCGCTAGGAACGTACTTGACTTTGAAGAAATGGTAAATTTATTGCCACAATTCTATTGCATTGTTGCAATGTATGAACATATGACTTGCATCTTCCAATGTCTTGGCACACATCACACAGAGTGCTTCTCGTTGCTCCATTTTAACTCCACGAATGGCAAGATTGTCCATGGTTTGAATTCTATTCTGGATTAGACGCCATGAGAAAGGCTGGATTCTTTTTGGTGTAATTTTATTCCAGATCTTTGATGTCTTTTGTTCTGCATCTGATAATCTGTTTTCATTTTTGTTGAGGATGTTGTAAGCTGCGGCGAATGTGTATATCCTCCCTAGATCTTCCTTCCATAACTATGAGTCTGTTCCTTCATCCCATGATGTGTGTTCATTTATGCATTGAAGCAGATTCTCAAGTAAGTGACTGTCTCTTTCTCTTAGAGTTCTCTGAAATTGTAGGTTCCAAATTCTACTGCCTTGTGTTGCTATTGTAACTTCTGCTATTGTGAGATTCTGTTGTGTGGTAAGTTTGTATAGCCTTGTATATTTCAATGCCAAGCAACCTTCCCCCGTCCAGTCATATCTCCAAAACATAGTTTTATCCCCTGATTTCATATTAAGACTCACCTTAGTTTTGAACCATGATTCTTCAGACATTACCCATATATCTTTCCAGCATGGAGATACATGATTAGGCATCGTTATGAGTGACCAAACAATGAGATGATCCATTCCTATGAAATATTTTGCTCTGATAACTTCATTCTATAAATCTGCAGAATTCTCTTTGAATCTCCAAAATCATTTAGTTAGTAAGGCTGTATTCATGTAGCTCAGCTTTTTGAGTCCTAGTCCACCACAATTCCTGTCCTGACATAGGACTTGCCACTTAATCCAGTGTATTGCATGTGTTTTTTCTGCTTTCTGTCTCCATAAGAATCCAGTGATCATCTTCTCTAGTGCTTTTGTCACTTGTTTGGGTGCTCTGAAAAGTAATCAATAGTATATTGGCAAGCTTGAAAAGACAGACTTGATTCGAGTTACCTTCCCTGCAAATGATAGGTACTGATTTTCCGACTTTTCAATTCTTGCTAGGACTGTGGATACTATATTATCCCACATTTTTATTCTTCGTGGATTTACACTAATGGGCAATCCTAAGTATGAAAAAGGCATATCTCCACTGGTACAGTTCAGACTTTCTGGATAATCAGTCAAGTTGGTCTGGTTCATGTTCAGTCCATTTAATTTGCTTTTGGCAAAGTTGGTAGCTAAACATGATATCAGCTCAAACAATTTTAGTATCCCAGCTAAGATTCTGAGATTTTGCTTATTTTCCCCTGCTAGCAATAAGGTATCGTCCGCATATTGGAGATGTGTGATCTCCAGTTGGCCTACCTTTATCCCTGTTAGTCTCCCCACCTCTACTGCCTTGTTTATCATCAAGCTGAGTCCTTCCACAACTACTAAGAATTAGAAAGGGGATAAGGGATCCCCTTTCCTTAGTCCTCTTCGAACTGTTAGTTCTCCTGAGCTGTTGCTGTTGATAAGCACTGCTACATGCAGTGAGCATATACATTCTTTGATCCATAATTTCCACTTGCTGCAGAAACCAAGCTTAGCCAACATTGCAATTAGAAACTCCCAGTCAATAGTGTCGAAGGCTTTCTCGAAGTCTACCTTGAGTTGTACTGCTTTTTTCTTTGTTCTCTTGACCGAATGTATCACCTCATTTGCCATTAAGATTCCATCCAAAATTTGTCTCCCTTTAATGAATGCAGTTTGTTTTTTTTGCAATTAGTTTACCCATTACCTTCTTCATTCTGTTGGCAAGTAATTTAGCCAAGATTTTGTAGCCACAGGTCACTAAGAAGATGTGACGGTATTGTTCAATCTTGACGGAATTCTAAGTTTTTGGGATCAAAGTGATAAGAGTGGAGCTGATTCCTTTAGAAATTCTGCCTTCTCGATGGAAGTCTTTGATGAATCCATGATATCTTCTTTCATTACATCCCAGTGAGTCTGAATAAAATTGAAATTATATCCATCCGGCCAGGAGCTTTTTTTGGTGCATAGCTAAATACTGTGGGCTTAATTTCTGCTTCTGTAAACTGTGTTGTCAACATGTCATTATCATCAGTAGATAGAGTTCTTGCTGCTGAAATCTCTTGTGTGGGGCGCTGCCAATAATCGGTGGCATATTTTTTTGAAAAGTAATCTTTGATTCCTTGTTTGACTTCATTAACTTCTTCAGTCCACTCGCCATTCATATTGATGCCATTTATTCTATTTTTGCTTCTGTTTCTTGTAACTTTGTGATGAAAATAACTTGTGTTTTCATCACCTTCACAAATCCAGCGGGCTCTTGCTTTTTGCATCATTAGTGTCTTTTTATTCAGTTTTGCCTTTTGATTCTGCAGCCAAATGTTTCTTCTGTGCTTCTTCATGGCTGTGTTTCTTCTGTTCGATTATTATGTTCACATTGTGCATCCAACTGGCTGAGTTCCTTCTGTAAATTTCCTAATGTCTTATCCACTGAACCAAAGACGTTATGTTCCATAGTATGAGTGTGGCCCTTAATTGTTTCAATTTAGCATGTAGCACATAGCTCTTGTTCCCTTGTGTCCTTATTTTCTGCCATTCCTCCTTTACAAATTCTTGGAAGCCTTCCTCGTTGTTCCAAGCATTAATGGTTCTAAATACCTTTGACCCCCATTCTACTGGATTGTTCTTTAAAAGAAGTGGCATGTGATCTGAGTTGAGTCTGTCAAGTCCCACTTGTACTAAATCTGGCCATGTATTCATCCATTCTTTTGATAGTAGGAATCGATCAAGTCTACTACAACAATCACCTCCCCTTGATATACAAGTATATCTAACTTTCTGCATTGGCAAATCTGCCAAATTTGATTATTGAATGAAATGTGTAAAATCTCTCATTTCTTGCCATAATGGTGTTGCCTTCTCCTTTCTTCTGGACACCTAATTGCATTAAAATCTCCTACCACACACCATCTTTTTTGATGATTTTTTTGTATTGTTCTGCTAATCTCATTCCATATAATTATCTTCACTTTCAAGGCCCAGTGGAATAGATATTTATTATTGCTACTTGAACTTTGTCTACTCCCCATAAACCTTCCACTCTTTGTATGCCTTCTGCCTCCCAAGAGTTTTGAATTTGAAAAACATCACTTTGCCAAATCATGAGCATTCCTCCTACACTACCTCTTGCATTGTTGTGGCGGTAGTTAAAATCACTGTTAGGCCATAAATGTGCACATTCCCATCTGTTTAAATATTCTAATTTTGTCTCGTGTACACATATCATCTCTGCTTTTTGAAAAATAATCAGCTGCTGCCTTATCCTCCAATATTATAATAGACATTCGCATTAAACTGTGGTTGTGCTCGGTCCACTGTTCCTATTTTTATGTGAATCAAAAAAAAAAAAATATATATATATATATATATATATATATAGTTTGCGGTCTCTGTTTTGCATCTCCTTCAATCTTGTCACTAGTTCCTCTTTTGAAGAACTTGGAGTCACCCCAACTCAGTTGCAAGATCCATTATTGTTGCTGTTTCTGGGGAGGTCTCTGAATTCAGTGTGATGATAGCTAAGTGTTCCAATGGTTTGTCTTAATTTTTCTGAATCTTCATAGTATGTATCTGAAGTTTCTGAGTTGGATCCAACTCTTAAGCTTTTCTTATCCTCTTTTTTTTTTCTTGCTCTCTGTCTACCTTTCAATTATCTCCATTAGTGAGAAGGGATCTGAGTTCTGGGTATTTGAAGTTTCATGACCATCTGTTGCATTAGTTTCGAATTATGTGTTTCCATTTCCAAGCATCATTGTTTCCAGTTGAATGGAGTCTTTGCCTTGCGGTGTTGCCTTGTATCTGCATTTCTCCTGTCCTGTATTGGGCTCATCCACCTCATTAGATTATCCAAGTCTTTCCCTTTTTCTGGGTCCAAGCCCGATTCTTTGAATGGGCTTCCTTTACTTTGATTATTTCCTCCACTGGCCCATATTCGTTTCCTTCCTGAATAATTTCTGCATCATCTTTAGTTGCATTGATATCTACACTTGTCTCCAACTTGTGATTGGCCATTCTGAGATTTATTTTCACGATATAACTTACTTGTCTCGGCCTCCGTTCCTGAGGATATCTTTGCCATTTCGATGCTATCACTGTCGATGATCTTCCCCGTACAATTCCCATCAGGGGACTCAAATTTTTCATTCCCGTGCAAACCTCCGATTCTCCGCCGGAGTTGAAACCTACAGCTGTCTTCCCCGTAATTAGTTTCAATTTTGGCCTTAATTAGTTCTGGGTGGGATTCTCCAGACTGCATCATTATCCTTGATTTATTCCTTCACATCAGTACAAAATGTTTCCTCCTTTGTCACTATTTCAAGTTTCTGATCTACCGGCTGATTCTGGGCAATCATTATCTGAATTTTGCCTTATTGCATCTCAGTACGCAGAACTGTTTTATCATCAATATGCATTAATTCCCCTAATTGATTTGCTACCATCGTGAAGAAAGTCGGATACCAACAATGTAATGGAACATCACTCACTCTTAGCCATGTTGGGCGTGCCAATTTTCCATTTACTAATTAATGAATGAATACCCAGCAACTGTACTGTTTTGGTATCGCTAAAAATTCTGTTTTGATCTTCGCTATTGTTTTAAATTTATCAGAACCTATCCCCCTTCCAATCTTGCTGCATATCCTGCTAAATTCAATTTGGTGTTCAGAGTGGTTAGATCAAAGATTGGCGTTGGAGTGCCAATTAAACAGTTAGGAAGCCAATTTGCTGTTGCCGGATCTAGTTGGAACTGAACTGAAAGCGTTTCCTTTCTGTAAGATTCTGCGACCTTATTGACCTTATGTGTTATATTGCTTTTTCTTTTGTCTAAATGCTTCCTTTGTTGTATTTTTGATGTCCCTGGACTTCTTGCTTCGCTCACCGATAAATGGAACGAGCCAAACCATACTCCATTTAGCTGTGCCCGAGTGTTTTCTGTGCAGATCTCCTTGTGAAGCGGACAAAGCCGAATCGGCTTCCCGGCATCGTTTGTTGCTGCTACGGTATATGAACATTAGATACTAATCCAAAAGCAGAGAAGACAGTCCACATTTCGCCTCTCGTCCATGATGGAGGGAAGTTCGCAGAGTAGTATGATGTAGAGGATGCTCACAAATTCTCAATGAACTTGGATATCTTTCTCTCCCCGGCCTCATTTCGTGTGTGTTTTTGTCTTGACACCTTTGTCCATCCCTGTTTCTCCTCTTTGTCCTCATTTACTTCCTCGCTGTTTGGTGTTTGTTCAAGAGTTGCTTCCTGACTGGCGCTTGAAGAAGATACTGCCATGGAGAATCTATCTTTCTAATACTTTTCCACAGTTAACCCTACTGGTGAGCGCACCCGCCCGGTATAAAAAATGTGTACTATGTGGAGGCTCAGATTGAACGTCGGAGATTCTGAGCTGCCGGATTTGAATTTCTACGGCGAGTTGTTACAGTGGCATTTTTCTTGCTGCAGTAAAGAGCATTTTGCTACAATTTTTTCCTTTTTTTCTTTATATATCCTGTCCCCACGACTTCTAACACTATCTTTTCCCATTCACAATTCAATTTATATTTCTAACTCAACCCAATTTCAAACACTAACTATATCCCCAAACATTGAAATTGAATTTAAGTAGGGCAATTAGAGGTTAATAGCACCTTAAATTGTAGAGAATTAATGCAAAACTGATATAGCGCAGGATACACACACGACACCACAAACACGCACTGCCACATCATCACATAATTGGAGGGAAACTAATTTTGGGAGAAAGAGAATCTGACGGAAATTCACAGAAGAAAACGGAAACAAAACACCCGATTCTTTTACAGAAGAAAAAGACCTACTCAATTCAAATTCTGGGCTTGGTGAAAGCATTTTCTGGGTGACGCGATTCTTGTGCGAATTTCTGTTTTGGGTTTGTGCAAAACCAAGTTCTGTGTTTTTCGAAAACATTTTCTGGGTGGACATGTGTTTTTCGAAAACATTTTCTGATGGACATTTTCACTCTTGTTTGTATATAATATAAAAACAAGATTGTTTGGTTTGAAGAGGACATATTGAGAGCTACTGTGGTTCTGTCCAATTGAAGCGCGTGATGACGTTTTCTAGTTTTCTTTCTTGAACAGTCGCAATCAGTAGAACTCCATTTCAGAGGATGCAGATCTATTCTTAACCTAACTCTCTACATTTGAGTTGTGTAAGTGGTGCAGTAGTTGTCCTGAATTTGACTGACCTGAATTTGTTGATTTATTGCTAGAAGCATTACAATCTTAAACTAAAATCTTACTTATTAGTCACCTTTCTCCTCAATTGTGACTCTTTTTTTTCTGTATTCAGTTAATTGTTTTGTTGATTGGATGACCAACTCTAATTTGATAAGAGTTGCACATCTATAAATTTTCAAGGATGTTTCTGTTAAGCTGGTTGCACTCATTGATTTCTTGTACTCATTGATTGGATGAGATTTTTTTCTTGCACTCATTGATTTCTTGTGTTTGCCCTTCTCTGAATCTTGGCAGTGTCGATGTTTCTGTTGGTTTAGGGTTTAGACGACCTCAATGCATTGGGGCTGATGGAGCCTTTTGATCAAAACAAAGAGAGATCTGTTGGAGCATACGGGATGTACCCTCAAGCATCATTTGTCAACCATGATTGCCTGCCAAATGCTGTAGATTTGACTATGTAGTAACTTTGACATTGTTGTGAGGGTTATCCATGATCTACCATTAGGAAGAGAGATTTGCTTGAGTTATTTCCCGGTAAGCTTACATGAGTGCATTGTCTGGGATGTTGGATATATGGCTGATAAAAGCAACGTATTGAGAGATGTTAATCACTTTTAATCTTGTTTCCCTGCTTTGGATTTTTTGAAAGCAGCGTATTGGATATATGGCTGATAAAGCTTTCTGTTACCTTGTTTACCTGCTTTGATCATGATTCTCTGATAATTTCGTCCAACGGCTGGGTCATATGGAAAGTGTTGAAAACTTGTAATTGCACAATATCTGACATTGCTCACTGGCAGAAAAAACATTGCTCAAAAAATGATGAGAGCAACAGGAAGTAACCATAAGATATTGAAGGAAAATGTCTTTCTTTCCCTTATACATAAGATGAAAACCCGACACTTTCCATGAGGATCCCTGAATCAAAATTCAGAAGGAGATTTGAAACAGGCGAGGTTCAAAAAACACTGATTTGCCATCATAAGAAATTCTAACTCAGAAACTTGACACAGAATAGTAGCTTCAGGTTTGATCAAATATGGACATGTTAAAAGACTAACGATTCTAAAATTTCAAGTTGATTATCCTTTTGCCCCTCCATAGATTAAACTCTAGCTCTCTTGTGCAGCTTTGGCAGGTGTGATCTTCACGCATTTCACATGGAACCATCTTTCACAAATATCACAGCATATCCAGAACTCATCATTGGCTACAAGACTGAGAAATGTAATCATCATCAGGAGCTTCAAACTCCACCACAAGAATACTTTTATGTCAAAAGAGTGCAAAAACTTACACTCCACCACAAGAATACTTTTATGTCAACCCGTACCACTCCACCACTGCATTACATAACAACATCAGCAAAATCATGCCAGAAAAAAGCTATCAAAAGAAATGAAGTCAAAGAAACTCACAGTTGCCAAATTGAGATCGAGGAAAGTATTTGAGATAGGTTGTGATGCTTGTAGCTGAAAACCAAATTCAAACAATAGTTCAAGCAATAAATTGGAACCCAAATAATATATACAATCACATTGATAAAAGAAAGAAATACTTACAGTAAAGTTGACACTCTCTTGGGTAAATACATCATTGATCATCCTATCACAATCTTGTACATTCGAGACCTTCAACATATACACTATATCAAGTATAATAATTCATGAAGCAGATGGAATCAAAGGTTGTTGACATACCAATACATTCTTTGCAATCTCATCGCATGGTTGACCTGTTGAGGTTCGACCTCGTTTTAGTGTGCTTGCTTTTGCTTTCCCTTTCGCTTTTGCTACCTTCATGATCTTCTCACTAATCGACTTTCTTCTACCTGCTTGTTGTTTTCCCTTTCGAGCAGGCTTATTCGAATCACTAATATGATTTGTTGCATCATCTGTGTGTTTTTCAGAATGGCTTTTGAAGGAACATGACATAGGCATTCTCTCTTCATCCAATCCTTCAATCTCATGTTTTACTTCTTCCAACTTAGCCAACACCTTATCACGCTTGCAATCAGAAAACATGTCTTTCTCGGCAATCTTATACACTTTCTCCATTATTGTATCATATCGCTGCCATTTTGGTTTTCGTGTTCGTTCTGCATAATTCAATTTCACTTATGTATGGCTCCTAATTATATTTTTCCTCTATCGGCGTAGGACATAGGTATCTGGCACATAGTCGAGCTTCAATTCAGATCATATCGAAATAATGTGTCTACATACAATACCCCTGAACTCAAACCACAGACAAGTACATGTGGTTTCCCTCGACTCTTTATTATAGCGAACATGGAAGTGCACTTCTTTGAGCCATTTAGACATGGGCGGTTCGGTTGGCGGTTACCGAACCGCCGGTTTTTTGCCGGTTGCCGATTTGTAGAAACGTAAACCTTAACCTAACCTTGAATATCCGGTTTTGCCCGGTCCGGTTTCCTCTGGTTAGCGGTTCGGTTGATGGTTTTGGTTTAGGCCGGTTTCGGACGGTTTCATGACGGTTCCGACACGGTTTAAATCCGGTTCAAACCTTCGGCGTAACCGATTTTTTTTACTCTTTAGGAAAATTTTACTTTTTTTTTTAGAAAAAAATATTTTTTTATATTTATCATATAAATTTATACAAAAATATATATATATTTTTAAGTAAACGAATAAACTTATAATAATAAATATATTAATATACAAACATTATTTACACACAAGTATATAATAATTTATAAATAAAAAAAATTACATTAACCATATAAATTAAGTCACATTTACATTTATAACAATAATACAAATAAATGTACGTTTGCATTTA
>JAOWBN010204181.1:0-14491 GCA_028565015.1 Pinguicula moranensis | reverse complement strand
CTCTATAAAGAGCTCAAGAGACTGTTTCCGCGGAGACCCTCGGCTCTTCGAACACACACACACACACACACACACACCCACACACACACACACACAAAAAAAAAAAAAAAAAAGGTGAAAGAGTGAGATGAGCCGCTGACCGCCAACCTGCATACATAACCAGCAGCATTAGTGATAGTTTAGCTCAATCCAAAAAGTTGTTGACAGTGCTGGAACTTAGCTACTGCCAACACTTTTGTTACTAAATATGTTGGATTATCTTCAGTTGGTACTTTCTTCACCTTCACCTTCACCTTCTTCTCAGCTATCAGATCTCTAATGTAATGATACTTCACATCCACATGTTTTGTCCTCTCATGGAAGATTGGATTCTTGCTGAGATAAATGATAGATTGGCTGTCAGAAAAAACTGTAAAAGAGTTTGAAGATATATCGGCCTCCTTGATGAGCCCTTGTAGCCACATTCCCTCTTTAAAAGCCTAGGTCATGGTTATGTACTCAACCTCCATAGTTTAGAGGGCAACTAGTTGATGAAGTTGTGATTTTCAGCGCACACAGTTTCCTCACCAAATATAGTAGTAGACCGTAGTGGACTTGTGAGAATCCTTATCACCTACAAAATCAGAATATACAAAAATAGCAAGATCGAATACCTTGTTTCGGTTAGTGTAAAGCAGTCCCATATTTGAAGTACCCTTAATGTATTTTGTTGTCCATTTAATGGCAAACCAGTGTTCTAAGCTAAGACTGGACATGAATCTACTTAGTAAAAACATTGCAAAGGTTAAGTCTAGTCTAGTACTGACCATAACATACATTAATGAACCAAGTAAATTTGCATAAGGGATATTCTTTATTTAATTGTTTCAATTGGGATTTTAGGACTTTGTTACTTTGAAAGAAAATAGTGTCCTGCAAAAGGCATACTCACAGATTTGCAATCAAACATATCAAATTTCTTGAGATGTTTCTGTAAATAACCAGATTGATGCAGCTTTAAGATATTCTTATCTCTCTGTCTTTCTATCTCCATTCCTAGAATTTTCTTAGCACCCCCTAAGTCTTTCATGTCAAACTTAGATTCAAGTTTGGATTTCAGCGTATCAATCCTAGATCTAGATGTACTAATTAGCAACATATCATTTTCATAAAGCAGTAGATATATAGGGTAGGCATCAGAGTGCATAAAGTACAAACACCTATCATGTTGACTTTTGGTAAAATTTATCCCAAGTTCAAAGGTGTCAAACCTTTTATACCATTGACGTGATACTTGTTTTAAACCATACAATGACCTCTTTAACTAACTGCTCTAGTTCTAAGTCACAACAAGCAACATATGCCAACATGATTCTAATTGTCTTTAATTTAATAACTGGAGAGAAATTTTCATTGAAATCTACTCCCTCTCTCTATGTAAACCCCTTTGTTGCCACTGAAGTTCGGTTGGAGATATACCTTCCTTCACCTTGTAGATACACTTACAGTCCTCTATCCTCTGATTTTATGGACTTGGAACTAGCTACCACGTTCTGTTCTTCCTCAAGGAATTCATCTCTTCCTCCATGCTGTCATCCACTTGCTGCATTCCTTAGACTTGACTCCTTGAGTGTATGTCTCTAATTCAGAGGATGAAATCTCCATTCCTACAATCAGAACATTGTATATTAGGTCAACAGACAATTAAATCTAGCTAGACTTACTACATTTGTTCTCCTTTCCCTATCCCGAGCTAACTGATAGTTGGTGAGATCAATTTCCTCTTCTGGATTTTCTCCATTTTCTGGTGATGTACTTGTATCCAGTATATCCTCTATGTGTAGATCTGCATGAGCCTCCTTAGATGAGATCTCCATTGGTGGCTCCACCTCAAACTGTGTAGTGGTGTTTTGATCTTTTTCCTATGACCTCAAGTCCTCATTATCTGCAGTGATACGATCTTCAATAGAAATTTCGATCTTGTTACCAGCTTATGTAGAGTATTCTAATTCACATGAAGATTTGGATTCGAGGAAAAATCCTTCCCAAGAGGGAGGGGATGATGTGATTGTTGGGGGTTTGAGACGAATTTGGATTCTTGCATAGTTTAAAGTAATTGGACCCTGCAATGTGAATTATAGTAAAACGCAGTTTCATGGATTCTTCCAATCAGAGGCACAAACATGGTCGGATCGATCTGCAAATTTAACTGGAGTTAGAAGACTCATTTGGCTTCTCCTTGTTCATAGGCGTTGGGATTTTAACGGTCTGATCGTGAATATGAATTTCGGAATAGACTGTTTTCGTTCATTCACGATATGCTATTTGCAGCATTGCACAGTCTTAGTTTTATAGGCGATCGAATGTCTGAACGTATTCTGATCGAACTGAAATTTTACCGAGTGACAGAGGACTTCTCAAGACATATGATGACAAAAGGAGATCAAATTCTAACGGTCCGTTGATGAATTATTAGTTTTGGAACATATTGTTCTCAATTTGGAATTTGGCACGCAAGTTACTGAGACCAGATCAAGCATTTGGGATGTTGCACGTGTGGGAGGTCACGGCCCCTGCTAGAAGATGCCAAGATGGATCTTCATTTTCGTTATTATGTATTTTAATTAAATTAGTCCATTAGATTGTTAGAATTTTGAATTTTTTATGTAATTATGTAATTTCCTACTTCTTACGGACTAGGTTAGGATGGGCCTCAACTAAAGTCTAGGGATTAGAATCTTAGGCCCATTAAAATTGTAGCCTATTTAAAGGCAGATTTCACTCTTTTCAGAAAAGATTTTTTGACGTTAATTTCATTATGAGCTTTGAGAGAGATCTCTTTGTTTATTGAATTCCTATTCTAAAGAGAAATAGGTTGCATGCATCTTAGGGTACATGTAAAGGTTGATTCTATGATATTCGTATTTATCATAGAGTACATTCCCGGGTAAGCGTTTGATTGAACCTTTGGTTTACATTCATTTTTAGCGTAGTAGATGGCTAGGGATTGATGTTCCATGTTTAATTGGTTTTCCACGGCTTAATACGTTTCTTCCATCCCCATTCTTTTCCATCATTCTATTTCATGTAACTTTTTGTTGGGTTGCACAATCTATCATTTAATTTTGTTAGTTTCAAAATTTGTTCAATTAGTGTATTTTTGTTGATACAAGAATAAGTTTTCAATTTCACGTTTTCGTTCTGTAAGCAAAAATTCACATCATGCAAAGTTGGACTTGGAGTTAGCACAAGGAAACTCCTTTTCATTGAATATTACATCTTTGCTAATCAATACTTTAAAACCAGGAAATGACCTATCCCACAATTTGTACCCTTTGATTCCTTCTTGGTATCCCAAGAAAACACACTTAGTTGATCTAGGATCTAACTTGTCATTTTTTGTGTATGCTTAGGCAATGCATCCAAATACTTTCAAGTAATCAAGATTCAGTTTTCTTCTTGTCAAAATTTCTTCAGGGCATTCAAAATTCAGTGTTGTTGAGTTTGTTTACTAAGTGCACTGATGTATTAACTGCTTCCTCCAAAAGGTTTTCTTAAGACCAAAGGTGTTTAATAGGCACCTAACTTTATCCAGTAAGGTTCTGTTCAGTCTATCGGCCACTCCATTTTGTTGTGATGTGTGTCATACTATTCTATGTCTTGTTATACTATTTTTCAACACAGAATTTGTCAAATTCTAGATTACGAAATTCTAAGCCATTGTCAATCCAGATATTTAATCCTTTTATCTTTCTGGTTTTCAACTGTAGTTTCTCACTCCTTTTATAAAACACTTGATCTTTAGTTTTCAAAGGGAATATCCACACTTTTCTACTAAAGTCATCTATCCCAGTTAAAAAAACCTACTACCACCCTGAGTTGGTACTGGCTCAAGGCCCCACACATCTGTATGAATAGATTCAAGTAACTGTTCAGATAAATGCACCCCCTTGTGAAAGTGTGCTTTGTGTTGTTTCCCCGTAATACATGATTCAAAGAATTCTAAATCACAGATCTTATCTTTTCCAAATGGACCTTTCCTATGCAGAATATACATCCCCTTTTGACTCATGTCCTAGCATAAGTTACCATAGTTTGGTAGAGTATGTGCATTTGAAACTAACACAAAATTATTCAATTGTGCATTATGTTTTCCTTCAAGAATATAAAATTTGTTCTGTTTCCTTTCTTCAAATATTAGCTTGTTATTCTCAAACAATCTAATTGTTCCATTTCCTCTTTGATAATGGCATTCTAATTCGTCTAATGTACCTAGATTCATTAGGTTTCATTAGAGTTGAGGTACATATTTATTTCTGTCAGTTTAATAGTTCTGCCATTATCCAAATTCAAAGCTACATTCCCACTTCCCTCTATTGAACATGTGTGATTATTCCCCATGAAAGCAATCCCTGGTGCATAATTATTAAAGGTGTCAAACCAATCCCTGTCGGGGCTCATATGGTATGAACACCTAGTATCTACGATCCACTCACTACCGGACCTATCCCGTGCCACCATTAATGCTTCAGATACATGTTCTAAGATATTTAAAACTTCTTAGTAAATGTGGTCAGTTACTGTTAGTACATCAGAGTTATGTTCTTCCTTGTTTTCTTGAGCTATGTTTGACTCATTTTCTTTCTGCCTTCTTAACAAGATATAGCATTCTTTCTTGAAGTGTCCAGGCTTATTACAGATAAAGCATTTTCTTGCATCATCCTTGTCATTCTTATTGTTCTTGTTGTTCTTCAACGTTTTCTTAGTGTTCTTGTTTGAGCTCGATGAATTATTCTTGTTAGGCTCATTCTTATATATTATGAACAGTGCATTGTTGTTCCTCTTTGTCACTTTTAGTCCCAATTCCCTAACTTTAAGTCCTGAAATGTTCTAAGGATGGGACAATTCCTAAATATTGAAGAGCATTCTTTACAACTTGGTATTCTTCAGGTAGTGAATTTAATAATATCATATCCTTACTTCCTTCATCAAGAATATGAGTTTTACCTCTAAAAGTTTTAGTTTTAGGTTTTCATCTTTTGTTTTACTTTTTTTTTCATAGTTGTGGTATTCGGAGGAGAATTCCTCCGACCTGACTAATCCACAGGATCCATGCCAGGCGACCCCCCAACATGGACCGGTTAAGGCTTGGGCCGAAGCCTGCGATCGTGGCCCCGATACACAAATTCACCAGCGAGATTTGAACCCTGGACCTCTAGGCAAACCCTGAGAATTCAGGTAGAGGATCAATCGCTGGGACACACGTCGCGGTTAGCTTTGTGCTAATAATAGACTAAAGTAAAATGGCTCTATTAAATTCCAGTCCTTCTATTTAGTGAAGTTGCTGGAACTCAATATATCAAATGAAGCAATGCATATTGGGTCGTAAAGGAAACGACATCTTTGTATAATTACAAGGGTAAGGTTGTGTACATATGACCCCCCAGACCCCAACATAGTTGGAAATATACTGGGTAAGTTGTTGTTGTTGTTGTGTAATTTTAAATGAAAACAGTGATCTTTTAACAAACAATAGATTTGGTGCACTAATGCTTCTAAAGGTAGACTCCAACTTAGTCCATAACTCTAGTGGTGTAGTTGATTTACTTTCCTAATAACACTTTCACTTAGATTTAGAATGATTAGATTATAAGCCTCTTCATTTATTTCATCTTTCTTAGGCTTTTGTTCTGCAGACCATTTAGCTTCATCTGTTTGTAAAGCAATTAGCACTTTATTATGTGAGAGTGCTTTTAATTTCTTAGAACACATAAGAAAGTTTATTTTACCATCAAACATAGCCACCTCTAGCCTAATAGTCCCCATAATTCCAATGGAGTGTTTCCAATGGAGTGTTTCCAATGGAGTGTTTCCTAGTACAAATAGACTAGGTTTAATAGCCAAGTTCTGTAATATCAAATAAACCACACAAAATCTCAAGATCATGGTCTAACAAGTAATAAAATCCACGAATTTCAATTACAGAAATTTACTGTAATCAGATCTACCGTATGCATGTAGGAATATAGCTCAAAATATGAAACAAAAAACAGAAATCAAAGTATTTTGAAAGATCTTACTAAACCCTAAGTTTAGGGTTTGTAGATTTGATTCCAGAGTTAGGCATTTCGGCTAGCAGTCTCCAGATCTGCACTTCTTGCTTCGATTTCGATTGAATCAGTGTAAGAGGCCGTCAACTTGACTTTGATACCATACTATTAAATTTCGTACGCTTAATTCAAGTAGATCTGTTAAAACAATTGGTAAAAACTTGCAAGAAAGTAAAGAACACAAGATTTATCTCGTGATATCCAAATTCCGAAGAGTTTGACTAAGTCCATGTTGAGCATTCGACTATGGTGGATAGAGCTCGCTGCATTCAGTGCCTTTCCACTATAAACCAAGAGAGAAGTGTTCTTTACAGCCTCTCCCTCATATCACACAGATTCTGCAAAAACCCTCTTGACCGAATACACTTTGAAGAGCCTTTACCAGCATTTCTTTACCGGAGTAACAATACTCCTCAGTCTGCATTCCTAGCCATCTAGATCTCAAAGAAACTCAGAGAAATACAAAGGAAATTGAAGATTACAGAGATAAATCAGAGAGGATGAGAGTGGGAAGCTCTCGTATGAGAGAGAGAGAGAGCGAAAACCAAAGGAGTTCGTGCGGCAAAAGCTTTGGCTTCTTTTACATGCTAGAGTTTCCATCTAAGCCGTCCGTTGTCTTTAATCTTGAGGTTAAGATTCATCATCTCACTTACTCCAAAATGCCATCGTTTAGAGGCTGAGTTGATATTCACAATTTTGACTCTTCACCTTCACTAATAACTATGACAAGGAAAATGCTATTTTACTCATTATGTAAACATAAGGCAATTATCAAAATCCAACAAGATTATCTCATCTGGTATTAATAAGCCAACACACGGACAACATCACATTCACATGAAGAACTTGCAATAATAATATGCACAAATATTTATCCCAATATCATAAGGATAGAGGAGGATCCGACCAACTTAATCTTCATGCCAATTCGTTGAAACAAAATATCAAAAGGTTAATCCTTCTTTGGAGACTGAGTTTCTGTTAGTGGGGCATTAGGAAAGACTAAGGTGCGTGCAATGAGCTCCTCGACAGGTATTTTCTCGACATCTCTTTGTACTTTAACATTCGTGACATATCGAGTAGTGCAATAAATGTTGCAGCCGACGGTCAGGCCGAAGGCGCTTTTGCTCATAAACCGAAGTGGAGATGAGCAAGGCAACGACAAAAGTTAGACCACTTGTGGCTTGACCACTCCCAATGCTCACAGTCTTGAATATAATCAAACTTGTTTTGTCGTAGATGGAGAAATCCTCGTAGTTGTTCTTAAAAAGATGATAGTTGTCGAAACCGTTCTTAAGGAGGTATTCAACACGGTAAATAACTACCACAGATGGATCAGATTACGCGAATGTGCATGTGCATCCTCGTGCTTTCGCTAGAAACATAGTCCATGAAGCACCATACTGAAATAGATAAAGATCTCCACCGTCAAGAAAGCACTCAAGAGGGGATGACCCCTTTGAAAAGTGGAGGGTTTTGGTTTGATCTCAAATCATTTGGTTCTAGATTAGGGAAGATTACCGTAAGATAAAAAAAGATCAATTTGTGTTGATCCTTTCCTTTTGGAAGATAATGCTCTCTTTCAATTTTTATTCTTTCTTTCTAACACTCCTGCTCAAATTGAATTGGAGGGTCTTCAATTCCCAACTTGCATAGTACACTGGTAAATGCATGACTCAATACTTCTTTGGTTTGGATGTCTTCTAGCTGATCTTCTCAATGAATGAATGGTTGACTAACAACCTTTTCTTCAAGTTTTTAAAGTGTTGGTCCACCTCAACATGCTTAGTTGAGTCGTGTTGCCCTGGGGTCTCAGAGATGTTGATAGTTGTTTGGTTGTCACACTTCAGCTAGCGCATGCCTAGTATAGGATACCCAATTTCGGTCAATAACTTTCTGAGCTAGAGGACCTCGATCAACCCCCGGGCTATTCCTCGGAATTCTGCTTTGGAATTAGATGATGCCACACTTTTCTGTTTCTTGTTCTTCCAAGTTACGAGGTTCCCACCAACTATGGTAAAATAGCCAGCGGTGGACCTCCTGTCTACCGGGTTTTCTTGCCAATATGCATCCGTATATCCTTGAATCCATTTTCTCAGGATTCCGCCAAATGTTGTTGACAAAATATATATGTTATATGTTTAACTGAATTAATTATGATAATTAATTTGTTTATTACCTAGTATTAAGAATTCTAATTAGAGTAGATTCCACCACCCTAAGTAGGAGTAATTATTTATTAATTACCTAATATTGAGAGTCCTTATTATGGTAGGATTCTACCACCATAATTAGGATTGAACTCCAATTCCTCCCTATAAATAGTGTGTTCAGTACGCCTATTTACTAACACCATTATTTATATTTTCATGAGTTGAGACCCATAAACATATATACAGTTTCTCTCGAATTGTTACCTTATTATTTGTGAAGGCGGAGACCTGAGTTCGTGGATTACAAGGAGACTCTGGTAGACTCTTGTTCGTGTTCATGATATAATCAACCGGAATAGTACAGTTCTATACGCTTCCGCATTAAGGTACAAATCGTTGTCGTATTTATTCATTATTAGATTCGTTCTAATTAGGTCTACAGTGGTATCAGAGCCAAGTTTCAAATATGATTATATTCGTTCTTAATTATGCTCGAACGATTTTAGAATTTTTACGTGAATTCATATGTTTCATAAATTCTTACGTGATTACATTAATTAATTCATGTAAGACTTACTTTAATGTAATGATATTACAGGAATTAATTCATATAATTCTTATTGATTGCATACACGTATATTAATTCATGTCTTACGTGGCAATTTATTTAATTCATGAAATATAATTAAAGTAAGTCTCTTCTGTTACATGAATTAATTTTTCCATGAATCATAATATGAAACATGTTTTATATTGATATATGTTAACATGTTTTATGATGATATATGTTCTGAATTTATTTTATTAAATATGTGTTATTAATCCCTTTTAGATAATTATACGTTAATTATTCTATTTTAGAATTTTTTTAGTTATTCTAAATATTTAACTAGGTGTTAAAATTTACGTAAACAAATTATATAGTATGCATGATTGAAAAAATTATTTTTTATTTGCTAAGTGTAATTATTTAATTCTTAGCATACATGATGACGATTTAATTTAAAGATATGTTCTTTAATTTCGAGCATATATTATTAACTATGTGTTAAAATTTCGTAAATGAATTTTACAATGGCGATTCTGAGTTCCTGTCGATCTCCTCCTTCCGGTGATCTGCTTGCCATTGTTTGTTGTTCTGCTTATTGATCCAAGCCGCTCGACATCTTCCCTCCCCGGGGCCTCACGCCTCTCGGGAGCAACCAACCCATTTTCCTTTTTCCTTACCATCTGTTTACTTCTTGTGTTCTGAGTCTTGTTTCCCTGGTCATGCGGGTGTCTGTCATCTTGTAATGGCTTCAAATCCCTGGATCGTCCCTTCACACCAGTTGAAGATAAAGCGTCGAGCTGAGATAAAAGCTGATAAAGCCCTGCTAGTTTACTCTCAGAATACTTTTGGTTCCTTTCCACCACTGCCCACACATAATTCCCGCCCAGTAAAGGAATGCCTAGGTCCGAGGGTCGTTGAACATCTGCAACAGTTTAGCTCTGAGGTGACAAGCTTCTATCTCACAAACTTTCCAAAGGGCTGCGATACGGATAGGCTACGGAGTGCGTTGAGGAACCAAGGCAAAATTCACAAACTTACCATAGCTCGTAAGCTTAATAATCGTGGATTTAAATTTGGTTTTGTGGAATTCATCAAAGTGGACGATGAGTATCTAATGCTATTTAAACTCAACAACACCTGGTTGGGTTCGTTTCGGTTACAAGCTAATCGAACACGTTACTTAAATAAGAAGATAGTGAAATCAAGTGCTTCAACTGCTCTGAAGGAGCCTACTCTGCCCCCTATGTTAGAATCAACTTCCGTTCCTGCTCCGGTGTTATCCCTTTCTTCTGAGGTGATACCGAACTCCTAGCTCAGTGTAGCTATGTGGCTACACTGATTCATAAGGGTAAGTGGAGGGAACTTCAAAGAGGTATAAAAACAGCTGGATACATCAATATTATGGCCAGTCCTTTGTGTCCTGATACCATTGTGCTGTGGGAAGAAGAACCATTCGACTTGGGCAACCTCTTAAACAATGACCAAGTATGGCTGTCTAATTGGGTGTCCGACATAACACCGTGGTCCCCCAAAAAAGCAAATGACAGTCGCATATGAAGGATTCGGGTTTTAGGATTACCACTCCAGGCTTGGTCACAAGAGAATCTCTCTGCTATTGGAAATAAGGTTGGCCTTCTCATTGGCATAGAGGATATCACACTATCTAAATTGAATCTAGAAGCAGCCTATTTGATGATTCAAATCCCTCTTGACTACAAAGTGAACCAATGCATGAAGATATCTATTGATGAGGTATCTTATACTTTGCATATTATGGAAACGAAGAAGAATATATCGCCTTGTCATAATAATGTGTTTGTGAACTCGGACATAGATTCAAATTTCTCTGATGATCAATCTATTGAGCATTCTCTGGATGATTCAATCGCATCCGCGGATCTTTGTATGGTTACTATGAATCAACCTGCTCACCCTGAGTCTGAAGTCTTATGTCACCCTTCTTCAACGCCAATATGTGATAAGGAACAGCTATAGAATGACTATTTGTGGAATCCCACTAAAATTGATTGGTGGCCTCCCACTTTGTCTGACATAAGGTCTAGATTAAACTCACAACAACTGGTGGTGTTACAGAATACCAAGTCATTGGCTGACAAGGAAGAGGAGGCAACCACTCCTGTTCTCCCTGAGATTAGTGTGGCTAGGCCTGAGACGAGCGCTGCCCTCACTGTCATTCCTGTAACTGAGACTGATCCTGTATACACTTAGAATAATGGTGCTACAACTAGTGCGTGGGATATCCTAACTATCACTCCTGATGCTGAAATGGAGGAAATACTCCTTGCTATTACTGAGATTTTGGAAGTTGGGACTGATACGAGTGATTTACTAACTGTCATTCACAAAGCTAATTCAGAGGAAATAAACCCTATTATCACTGAGAATATTGGGGCTACAACTTAGATGTGTGATGTCTTAACTATTCCTGAAGCTGCAATGATAACAGTTGTGCACATTCCCAGCCAAACCTTAAGTGATGTTATCAGTAACCCGGAAGTTGTTTTGCCTGAAATCACAATCTCCCGTGAAGATTTTCCTCCTCTGTAGACTGGTACTCCTATAATAAGTCCTAAACCCGTGACAACCAATAGGCCAAGGGGGCGGCCAAGAATTCACACCCAGACAAAACATGAGATAGATCCAATCCGTTCAAAAAATTTGGCAATTCTAGATGACTGGCTCGGTGGACTTTCAGCTTAGGCCCCTGCTCATACTCCCCTACATGTACTATCTGATAAACTGTGTGGCCCTCCACATTGCAGTGTTGATTCTATTATGTCAATGGGTTCTAAGCTTGGGGTAGTATATGGCACAAACCAAGAAGTATTTCGTAGCCTGCTGGAAGAAATGACTCAGAAAGCCACAGAGGCTCCTTCCTCCCTTCAAGGGTCTGAGATCAACCCATGCTCATGAAAATTGTGACCTATAATGTTCGTAGATTAGGGAGTATAGAGAGGAAAAATCAGGTAAAGCAGTTGATTTGGAAGGAGAAGATAGACTTTCTAAGTCTACAAGAAACAAAATTAGTAACTATAGACAGAAAAATGTGCTCTTACTTTTGGAATGATTCTAATTTTGATTGTATGTACTCTGGATCTGTGGGACACTCTAGAGGCTTATTGTGTATTTGGAATAAGAAGAAATTTACAAAAGTGTCAGTGTATGCAGATGAAGGTGTTCTGGGTATTTTAGGGACATTGGAATGATGAACATGAGCTATCACATATGGTAAATGTTTATGGTCCAAGTGAGTTGCTCAAGAAACAAATCCAGTGGCAGCTCTTGTCAGACTTTCTGTCACCCCTCAAACATGACAAATGTTGTGTAATGGGCGATTTTAATGCAGTAGCAAGCCTCAATGAGAGAAAAGGTGTGGCAACCTCAAACTATACTCATGAAGTAATCCTCTTCAACACCTTTATTTCAAACCTTGAACTACAGAATTTGAAAATGGTGCGTATAAAAAACACGTGGTATTTGAAGTCCCTAAAGGCTACGTGCAGGTTGGATAGGTTTCTGACAAGAAAGAAATGGATGGATACCTCGGACACATGGATACAGGAAGGTCTGTAGAGAGATGGATCCGATCACTATCCAGTTAGTCTCTCTTCTCAGTTGCTGAATTGGGGCCCTAAGCCTCTGAAGGTGTTTGATTCTTGGTTACTGGAGAGAGGGTTCAATGACTTGGTGGAAAATGTTTGGTCTAATTTCAACTTGGCAGGCTTCATGAGCTTTCAGATTTCGACAAAGCTAAAACTCTTAAAAGAACACATCAGAAACTGGAGCATTGCCAGGCCAAATAATTTGGCAGAACAGAGAAAAGGCATTCTACATAATATCAATGCTATTGAAGTGGCTGCCGAAGTAGATTACTCCTCCAGCATTGATCTCCAGCATCTATCTGACCTCAAACTTCAACTGGATAATGTCTCTAGAAATTTGAACAGCATAACATACCAAAGATCCAGAATCAAGTGGTTGCAGCAAGGAGATGGGAACTTTGCTTTCTTCCATAACACTCTGAAGAAATCCAGATCAATCAACAATATAAGTGGTGTTTGGGAGGGATCAACATGGCTGCAAGACCCTGAGCAAGTCAAACCTTTCTTTTTTCAACACTTTAAAGAAAGGTTTACTGAGAAACTACCTGTCAGACCACTCCTAACTATCAGAGTCAGAGCCCTTGATCATATTAGCAAAACATGGTTACAACAACCCTTCACAGAGCCTGAGGTACTAGCTGCAATTTCTTCCTGTGGCAGCCAGAAAAGCCCCGGACCTGATGGCATTAATTTCCAGTTCATAAAACACTTTATACATCTGCTAATACCGCACATCATGAAGCTTATGCTGGAATTTTATCAAAGAGGCAGGCTGTGTAGGGGAGGCAATGCGTCACACATCACTTTGTTGGCTAAATCATCTAATCCCATGCAAGTTAAAGACTATAGGCCGATTACTCTCATTGGCTCCATGCCAAAGATCATCTCGAAGGTTTTAGCAAACAGAATCAACCATGTCATGAGAGATTTCATCAGCCCCAACCAATCTGCTTTCATCTGGGGCAGAAAATTATTGGACAGTGTTGTGATTGCAAACGAAGTTATTGATGAGGTTAAGAAGCTGAACAAGCAAGCCCTCATATTTAAGGTGGACTTTGAGAAGGCTTTTGACACAATTAATTGGAACTACCTATTGAATATCATGTCCAGCATGAACGTTCCAGAATGTTGCCTTTGGTGGATCAAAGGGCTTTTGGAATCTGCTTCTTCCTCTATATTGGTAAATGGGAGTCCTACTGAGGAGTTTTATCCTTCATGTGGCATCAGATAAGGCGATCCAATCTCTCAATTTCTATTTTTGCTCGCCGCTGAAGGTCTCTCCAAATTGATCACTAAAGCCATAGATCTGAAAATCTTTTCTAGTCTATGTATTGGTAGAAAACAGGTGCAAATCTCTCACCTACAATTTACTGATGATACTATTATGTTTAGCCAAGCAGAGTGGAGCTCTGTGATTGCTTTCAAATCCATCTTACTCAACTTCGAGTTACTATCAGGGCTGAAAATCAACTTTGCAAAGAGCAAACTTATTGGTATTAATATGGACTCGGTTCTGCTACAAGATATGGCCTCATATCTCAATTGCCAATCTGCTGGTACTCCTTTCAGATACCTGGGGCTGCCTGTTGGATCTAAGGCAAGGAATCTCGGTACCTGGCAGCCGGTAGTGGAAACGTTCCATAGCAAGTTGTCTGCCTGGGATCACAAGCTTCTGTCAGCTGGAGGCAAAATGATGCTCTTGAATGCTGTACTTTTTGCACTATCATCCCATTTTTTCTCATGCTTCTGAGCTCCTAAATCCATTATCAAGCAACTAACATCTATGCAATGTGATTTTTTCTGGAGTAGCACAGCAGACAGGAAACGAATATGCTTTTCATCATGGAACAAAATCACTGCCTCTGTTCTGAATGGAGGATTAGGAATTCGCTGCTTATCATCTTTCTGTAAGATCTCCGAATGCTACACTACGTGCGGAAGCGTAAACATAAGTGTGTGTAAAGCATGCATAACAAAAATTTCAGAGATCTTTTGACCGTGGATCTTTGCTAATTTACACAACTTAGAGTTCAAGGGAGTTCAAAAAGTTTGTACCTCTTGAAGAATCTCCAATCC
>JAOWBN010204170.1:0-14491 GCA_028565015.1 Pinguicula moranensis | reverse complement strand
CGCGTTTATATATGAAATGTAACGAGGGGCAAAGTCGTCATTTCCACATTTGGGTACAAAATGGGTTTGCACAAACCTTTCTCGCAGGAGGGTTTGAAAAGGCCGAGTTTACCGTAAGTTCTTCATGCCTGGAGCGTAAAACCCCGGGCAGGTGTGTAACACGGCACGGATACCAAACGGGTGGAGAAGGGGGTATACGACAGGAAACCTCGACTAAACCCGGTGTATGGCGGACGCCAAATGGGGCCCCAAGCATTCAGTACATGCTTTCATGGGGGCTGAGGTGGACACCGCCCCCATCCTGTCCGGGGTGAATAATACTGTCACAGAATGGGTTGGGTTAGGTTGGGATGACCAGTCCTTGATATTTTATTTTTGATTTTGAAATTATTAAAAAGTTAATAATTAATACCATAATTTTCTTGATGGAGTGATTATAGCAAATGAAACAATAGATGACATGAAAAAAACAAAGACAAAGGCCCTGATACTCAAACTTGACTTTGAAAAAGCCTTTGATAAGGTAAACTGGAGCTACCTATTAGATGTCATGACAAAAATGGAAATACCTAGCTGTTGGAAATGGTGGATCAGAGAATGTCCGGAATCAGCATCTACCTCAGTCTTAATCAATGGAAGCCCAACCAAAGAATTCTACCCAAAACGTGGATTAAGACAAGGAGATCCCCTCTCACCCTTTCTATTTCTACTAGTGGCAGAAGGATTGTCGGTACTGATCAATAGAGCAATAGACTTGCAGTTATATAGACCAGTGAAAATAGGCCATGGAGGCGAAAAGCTATCCCACTTACAATTTGCAGATGATACAATCATATTCGGACAAGCATCATGGGAAAACCTGCAAATCATCAAGGCCATATTACTGAATTTCGAAGTGCTGTCAGGGATGAAAATAAACTTCAAGAAGAGCCAACTGATGGGAATCAATGTTCACCGTGAAAATCTGGAAGAAATGGCAGCTTATATGAATTGTAAATTGGGACATATACCATTCAAATATCTTGGGCTCCCAGTAGGGGCAAATCCTAAACAATCAGCCACATGGAAACCAGTTTTGGACAGATTTAGTAAAGTTTTGAACTCATGGGAAAACAAAAATCTATCTATAGGAGGCAAGATAGTGCTCATCAACTCGGTTCTAGCTACCCTGCCATCGTACTACCTAGGTTACATCCAAGCTCCTAAGATCATAACCCACAAAATGAACAGCATCATCCATTCCTTCTTATGGGGAGGTACATAAGAGAGAGAAAAAAAAATTGTTGGATAGCATGGCATAAAATCTGTACATCTACTGAAAAAGGAGGCCTAGGGATCAAAAACCATCAGGTTTTCAATAAGGCACTTGGGGAGAGAGACTGTTGAGTGGAAAACAAGATATGTGGAAGGATATAGTGAGAGCAAAATATGGTAACAGAGGAGAGCTGAAGATTGGGGAAAAAAGAGAACTGAGAGTGAGTGATGAAAGCATCATTGTGAGGAGGGGAAGAAGGAAAGGAGTAGCATATACTTCAAAATGGTGGACAGATTTAAAAAATATACTTGAGGAACATTGGTTTAGGACAAGAATGAATATATGTATAGAGGATGGCTCAAATGTGAGGCTTTGGTTAGATAAATGGCACAAAAAACTGTCCTAGCCGAAAAAATCCCAAGGTTATATAGAGTAGCTAGCGTGCGTGAACAAACTGTGAGGAAACAAGGAAGCTTAGTGGCAAGAAACTGGGTATGGGAATGGGAGTGGAAGAGAGATTTGAATGAAAGACAAAGAGGAGATTTGATTGAACTAACCAATTTTTTAGCTGATGTTAACTTGCAGGAACACAGGCGTGACAAATACATGTATGGTGATACAAATACCCAGAAGAAGAAGCAAAACTACTACAACTTGGGTGGAAAATCATGCTCGAACAACCAATACCATACCCAAAAGAAGAAGCAAAACTACTACAACTTGGGTGGAAAACCATGGCACCAAAAAAGGCAGCTTACTATGCATGGAGAGTTCTACAGAATAAATTACCAACTAAGATAAATTTACAGAATAGAGGAGTAATCAAAGAAGACCAACCAATATCATGTACCATGTGTGGGCTGGCGGATGAAACAAAGAACATCTGTTCAAGGAATGCTCAATCAACACATCTCTATGGGAATTGATGGAAGACTGGCTCCAGACAAACAGCCAAATTTCTAAGCTTCCATCCCTACAACAATTTCTGGAAATGAGGCCGCAAGGTATAACTATTGAACCCTGGAAAATAATGTGGATATGCATAACTTGGTTGATATGGAGACACAAAAATCAGATCTACTATAACCAAATAGTCTCCAGTACAAACGAATTATTCCACAACCTAAAACATGCCTGTTGGTCGTGGCTAAAGGCGAAAGAAAGGAACCATAACTTCCCATACTCACTCACAGACTGGAAACTACAACCCGTAGGCTGTCTAAAAGTGTACAGTTGGTAGGGTTGAAGCTCCTAGTACTGGTATGTTTACAGTATAAGCAGAATGGACAAGAAAAATACCCTCTGTGGACAACTAGATTTAGCAACACAAAGCACCATATACAGTATGAAGTAGCTAATGTAGAAACTATTTTTTTATGTGTAAGTAATACTCTATTGCTACCCAAATGTTTGTCAGGCTTGATGATGATGTACCAGCAGGAAAATAAACAGTTGGGGTAGTAGAGAGGCACTTTCACAAAAAGCAGAATCTGGCTTAGTTTATGGTGCTTCATAACTAATAAAGGTTGAAGCTGTGAAAAAACTTGAAGAGGCATAGACATGGAGTACTGTTGTAAACTGATTCACCACCAGGACAACTAGTACAATGCCCCACATAAATGGAAGTTGAGTAATGTATATAAAATACCTCGGTTTTCCACTTGTGTGGAAGGGAATTGTATTCTCTTTGTAATTATTGAACTCTCTATCTTTTACTTTTTCTATTAATACAAATATGGCTTATAAAAAAAAAAGATATGTGAGGATTGGGCAATGGAAAAATTATATAATTGAGGAATTGACTAATAATGCTACTAACCGGATACTAGCCACGCGGCAGCTCAATCCCCTCAGAAATCCCAATATTCGGGCCGCACAGAGCTACGTTTTTCCCAATTTCCGTCCTCTACTTCCATGGCTGCTCTCTGCACCACGGCGGCTTGCGGCGCCTCGAACGCCGCTGTCCCAGCCAGAAAGATTCATTCTCATTTCTCATCTAGTCTCGTATACGAAAAGTCATCTCGAAAATTCTGCTATAGTGGCCATTTTGTCCGTGCCAAATTAATCCGCAGATTTGCGCGGCTCATCACTCGCTCCGCCATCTCCAGCTCCCGTGGTAATTACCAATTTGCTTTGCATAGTGGCCATTTTTTCTATAAGTCACATTAATTTAATTTGTATCGATAAAAATGCTGAACTAGATGACAAAATTCAATAGCAAAGTTGTGATGGATGCGAATCATGGTGTAAATCAGGATCTGAGACTTCTGATCTGGCTCCAGAGCTTTTGGATAGCGTGATGGTGTACGACTTGAGTGGAAATGGAATTCAAATTTCGGAATTGTGGAAAGATAGAAAAGCTGTGGTTGCATTTGCTCGTCATTTCGGGTGATTATCTTACAGTTATGCTTTGCTGTTCTTTGTGTACTGTTAATATTTATTTATATCTTTCAACTAGTGTACGGACCTACGTACAATTAGTCAATTAGGTTTATTTACCGTTTATATATGAACCTGGGACCTCTAAATAAAAAAATACTTTCATTTGTCAAACCATTTCTTCCAAGTTGGTATCAGAGCCATTTCTTCCCAACACCTTAGCCGCCAACTGGCCCACTACCCTGTGCCATCGCTGGACCCACCCCTTGCGATCGTCCACCGTAGTCGCCGCAGCCTAAAGCAACACCATATCTGCGCTACCCGAGGCCGCGCAGCCCACTGCCCATGGGCAATTTAGGCGCAAACCTGGCGCGTGGCTCCTGCTGGCGTAGCTTCGGGAGACCCGCGGCTGTGATAGAAAGGAATTTGTAAAAAAAATAAAACCTAGAGAAATAAAAAACAGTCACACCGGCCTCGAGGTAATGGATTGTGTTGTTATTGGTGGTTGGTTTGTGTTGTGGTGTTGAATGATGTTCGCATAAAGTTGGGTTTCTAATTAGGCGTGTTGGAAATTGATTGAGTTGATATTGATGTTGTGGATCGTTGAGTAGATATTGTGGATTGTGGATTGTAGAACCGCCGGTGAGTTGTAGATTGGAGATTTATTATTGGATTGTTGAGTTGTAGTGATGAATATTATTGTGTTGATGTGTTGGGAAATTATTTGTCATATTGCTCAGTAATTATGGGTAAAGGTTTGGATAATGGTATTTTACAGCAGAGACTTCATAGTGTCTCAAAATCGAGGGAGTAATTGCAGCACATGGAGATTGAACTTCGTGCCCAAGTCATTGTGAGTTCTAAACTCGTGGGTATTAAAAATGATTCAATAGCCGAGTAAAAGAACATGCAAATGTTGCTATTAAGCTTCAGGATCAACTGCTTGAGAGAGATTGATGAAACCAAAAGAGAATTGCATGCTATCAGATTGGACAATGAAGCGACATGGGCCAAGAAGGATCGACATACTTGGAGGTGCTTCAGAGAAACAGGGGTGGAATTTGTACTAAGGTTCTTCCCTCTTTTCCCACCCCCGGATCATAACAGTGGATCATTTACTCCGGGCCATCCAGACGTGTGACAAGTACTGTTAGGGAGTTATCCTCTTGTACTCGCCTAGTAGTCCAATTTAGTGTTAGAACAACCAATGGTACAGATCAGCTTGTGGTCGATAAGGCTACAATGCAATATACGAACAATTTAACTTTGTGCAAAGTTTTGCATACTCCTTCTTTTCCTGTAAATATCTTGTCTATCAATGCCATTATCCTCCAACTAAACCGTGTTGTTTTGTTTGATATTCCAAAGACGATCTTCCGAGAGAAGGGGGCAGACAAAATTCTTGGGACTGAGAGATGGTGTGGTGGCTTATGGTACATGAATTGAAAGAGGATGGACTCAACCATTTCATCTATGGCTGAAAAATTGGGAGGAGATGGGAGGAATGTGGAGGACTTGGTGTTACTTCACTATAGGCGGTTGGGTCATCCTTCATTCTCTCTTTTGAGTCGACTGTATCCCCGCTTGGTTGCAAAAGCTAATAAAAACAAGACTCTTTTGTGATGCGTGGGAGTTGGGTAAGTACACCAAGAGCTCATATGTCAGTTCTTGTAGTAGGAGCTATCGTGTCTTTGAACTGATGCATTATGATGTATGGGGTTCTTGTCCCACAACTTTTAACGTATTTCAACACTTTGTATCGTTTATTGACTGTTGTCCGCATGTTGCTTTGCTCTATCTTTTAAAGACTAAGAGTGATGTGATTGCATGTTTCAAAGATTTCCGTAGAAGAATTCAAACGCAATATGGGACAGTAGTGAAAGCATTGCGGTCTGACAATAGGACAAAATACACCAACAAGTCATTTGTGGAGTATCTATTATCTTAGGGCATTTAGCATCAAACTATGTGTCTATACACACCAGAGCAGAATATGATAGCAGAAAGGAAGAATCTCCATCTCTTGGAGGTTGCTCGGAGTGTGATGATTGCGATAAATGTCGCTAAGTACTTATGGGACAAACAGTCCAGATAGCCACATTTTTTTACTACCAGGATGCTCTCACGAGTCTTGGAGTGGAAATCCCATTTCAGGTATGGACCGATACAAAGGGAGACATCCTTCCTTTGAGTACCTTCGGCTGTGTGTGTTTTGTGTAAGACAACAGACCGGGGTAGGAAAACTGGATCAACGGGCGATCAAGGGTGTCTTTGTGGGGTACTATGCCACTCGGAAGGGATCCGTCTGTTGGAGCCTAGTTGAGAGGAGATTGTTTGTGAGTATGGATGCCAAGTTTCGGGAACATGAGTCGTACTTCTCCTATTGGTTATCCTCACCTTTTTGGGACTCGCCAAATACTGGAGGTATACAGCGAGAAGGGAAGAGTAGCAGTACTCGTGGTGGGACGGACGAGGACTGCGAGACTTGGGGATATTCCTTACCCGGTCAGTGAGTCGTCTGTGGAGCCGGTTGTGGAGGTGTTGGTTGATGAGGAGTTGGATAATGAGCGTGTGGAGGTGTTGGCTGAGTAGGAGTTGGATGGTGAGCGTGACAGTCAGGCTCAAGGGGAACCAATAGTGTTTACTAGGCACTAGTGGCAGAGAAGAAAGAAGAATGGAGAGTCGCTTGCGCTTGTCCCATGTCCCGTGTCCTTGCCGGCCTCGATTCCAGAGACATCTTCACCTTCACCATCCACCATCCACCATCCACCATAGACCATTCAGATTCGTCAGGTGATATGATTCATTTTTCTACTCCTACCAACTAGTAAGGTGAACTGCTCGCAGCAATGCGGAGATCCCACTAGACTGATATGGGTTTTCACATGATATTACTCACTCTGTTTCTTACTCACATATCACCCAAACATGGAGCGATGTGGTATCGTAAGATCTATGGTATTGACTGTGATATGACCTTCGCACTCATGGCGAAGATAAGCACAGTCAGGACTCTTATTTTGTTAGCCGCAAGTGAGGGGTGGAAATTACACCAACTCGACGTGAAGAATGCATTTTTTCATGGTGACTTGTTAGAAGAAGTGTACATGGAGATTCCACCTTGTTTTGGCACTAGTCAGACGACTGGTAAGGTAGGCAGGCTCAAGAAGTCTGTATATGGATTAAAACAGATCAATGTCGACCATATTGTGTTTTTCAGACGAGGCAGAGGTTATATCACGATGCTTCTATTGTATGTGGATGATATGATCATCATCTGTGATGATGAGGATGAGATTGCTAGGTTGAAGGTGAGATTAGACAAGGAGTTTGAGGTGAACGACTTGGGACATTGAAATGCTTTATTGGGATTGAGCTGGCTCGTGAGCCAAATGTGATTATTTTGTCCCAAAGAAAGTATGTTCTAAATTTGCTGAAGGAGACATGTATGCTGGGTTGCAAGCCTGTTGGTGTGCCTATTGATCGGAAGTCAAAGCTGAATGCAAAGGCATGTGAGCCAGTTAACAGGGAAGGGTACCAGAGATTGGTGGTGTTTGATATATGTGAGCCAAACCCGCCCAAATATATCATTTGCTGTGAGTGTGGTGAGTCGCTACATACATGATTCTAGAAAGGGTCACATGGATACAGTGTACCAGATTTTGAGGTATCTAAAAAGTGCACCAGGGAAATGACTGATTTTTTGGTAGAATGGGCACCTTAACATTGAAGGCTATTGCAATTCAGACTGGGTTAGCTATGTTAATGACAAGAAGTCCACCTCTGGATACTGCATGTTCGTAGAAGGCAATCTGGTCTCCTGAAAGAGTAATTAACAACTGGTGGTTTGCACGTTCCACAGCCAAAGCTGAGTACATAGCCATGGCCCTTAGTGTTGCAGAGATGATCTGGTTGAGATCCATGTTCGTGGAGCTCAAGATGGACCAAGGGATCCAGATGAAGCTGTGGTGCGATAACTAGTGATACGAACCTTGCCTAACAAATGTGACAAAACCCAATATCAATCATTGGTGGTTTATCCCTAAGATCGAAAAAGACTAGTTTGTTTGTAGACTTGACCTGTCACCTATAAAGAGGTGGGAACCAAGGTAACGTTTGTAAAATGGTCGCCACTAAATGGAACCCTGAAGAGAACTTGTCTTATTCAAAAAACAAGGATAAGATCGTAAGTAGACGCCACTAAACTTCAAGTGAAAAAAAGATAAGTCTAAGCCTTTATAAAGAAAAGGAGGAACATACCTCACAAGTTATTTTCAATAATTAAAAGCTTAGTACAAATGAAGGAGTTCATGGCCTTTATATAGGCACGATCTCAAGTCAAATGAAAGGGTGCAATAAGCCAAAGGATGCATTGTTTCTTAGAGATGCATCTGTTTGAAAAGATACGACTTATTTAAATGACATGTCCCTTGATAAATGGATGTGTCCCTTGGTGAAGAGGTGCGTCCATTCATGAAAGGTTGCAACCGTTTGGAAGAGATGTGTCTTTTGGCGAAGGGATGCGTACATTGGAAGGGAAGTGACCATTTGGTCAAGTTGCACCCATTTGACACTGTCTTCAAGCTCCTTGATGATCTATGTGGTGGAATTGTGGCTCATTGGACTTGGAGTGGTCGTCCCTTGAGCTATCAACCGTGGCTAACCAAGCTGCCCCCACTCTCGCTAGTGACTCTTTGAGCTTCTTAGCTTGAGTTCTAGTGATAGGTCCACTAGGCCAAGATAATGTCTTGTTGTTAAGCTGATTCCCTTGGGTTACAGCTCCTTTAGTTCCCATCCCCTAGCTAAAATGCAGCTCTCTCAGCTTCCTCAACTATCCCTTTCATATAGTGCAATTGATTTCACATCAATCCCTCCTTTAAAATCCTGCATCAAACGGAGAAAGATTAGAAACATTAAAGCTAGCACTTATGTTGTATTCATCTAGCAAATCCAACTTGTATGCATTATCATTAATGCACTCAATCACTTGGAAGGGTCCATCTCCCCTCGGTAATAACTTGGATCGCCTCTTCTCGAGGAATTTTTCCTTTGTAGCTTGATGAGTGTATTGGGTTGTCCTCCTTTCAATGCTGCTTCTTACCTTTTCATGGAGTGTTTTCACCATATCGTCCTTCTTCTTGCCATTTAGATTAACTCTCTCACTCATAGGTAATGGTGATAAATCAAGAGGAGACAGGGTTAAATCCATATACAATCTCAAACGGTGAATAGTGTGTGGCTGAGTTTATACTTCTATTATAAGCAAATTCAATGTGGGGCAAACACTCTTCCCATGTTTTCATTTGAATTCCAAATACATGAACATACCAAATTTCTAAAGCTTTAGTCACACTATAAGGATCCATCATACGACTACAATGAAAATCTCTCAAAAGCATTGAACACATAGGCATATGCAATGTAATTTCCCTTAACAAGAATCCTTTATGCCTATAGAACTTATTAATTATCACGTTTTTCGCATGTATTGAATACTTCACCAAAATAAAGACCTTGTGCATACCAATCCTGAATATATTCAAAGTCAAGCCATTGTTTAACTGAAAAGGAAAGTGAAGTGTACCTTTGGGACAATGCCCTCATCACCACATTCTCCTTACCTTTATCTGTACACATACTTTTATTTTCATACCCATATCTCTTCTCCAACTGCTGAACTTCTTGCCTTTGAAGTTCTTTGGTTCCCTCGAGGTTGTTCCTAGAAGTAGGCCGATCCGAGATGAATGCTTCCGATGTACAATCAATTTGATGCTCAATTCCTTGAGTTGGAGGCAAGCTAGGGGTACTTCTTTGAGAAGAACAGCTGAAAAGCCATGCAGAAGAAAAATAACCTCGCTCGGAGAAGAATCGCCGAGATCATTAGTATTGGAAAAAACCTATTTGTACCCAAGTACAATAAAGGTTTGTTGAGAAAGTAAAGCTTTCTTCCAATCACTCTTTTGGGCCAATAAGCTCCCTTTCTTTTCTTTCTTCTCATTTTCTTTTCTTTCACTCTCTTTTCCCTCCTCTTTTTTTCTCTCTTCTTTTTCACTCTCGATCTCTTTTTCCCTCTTTTTTTTCAAATGCATTTGATCTTCAAGAACTTGTTTTGGGGATAGGGGTACAAGAGAGATGGGCATTCCTTTGACATTAAAGGTATACCTATTTGTGTACTCATCATGTCTAGCGCGTACGTCTGATTGCCATGGTCTCCCCAATAAAATGTGGCATGCATCTATGGTACAACATCACACACGACCTTGTCCATATACTTACCAATGGATATGGGCACTTCAACCTGTTTGGTGACTTTAACTTCGCAACAATCATTGACCCATTGAAGCTTGTAAGGCCTCGGATGTTTGGTAGTAACCATAGCCAATTTCTCGACCATATATGTGCTGGCCACATTGGTGCAACTTCCACCATCAAGTATAACACTGCATACCTTATCTTGAATGTGGCAACGGGTATGGAAAAGGTATTCCCGTTGATTGTTCTCATCCTCCTTGAATGTTAAGGACGCATCTTGCCACAAACAACTCTGATATGACCGCATCTTGTTCATCATCATTTTTAATCTCCTTAT
The DNA here is from genome assembly GCA_028565015.1 of Pinguicula moranensis. NCBI lineage: Eukaryota > Viridiplantae > Streptophyta > Magnoliopsida > Lamiales > Lentibulariaceae > Pinguicula > Pinguicula moranensis. The sequence goes on along the minus strand of JAOWBN010204170.1, from coordinate 4,268 downwards.
TTGAACCAACGGCGTCCTCATCCTCGGATTCGTACTCACCAAGTGCTTTGACTACCATGGTTCTCTTGTTTGGACGTTGACTTGCAATGTGGTCCAAGTCCTTGGCACCTAAAACACTTAATATCTCGAGATCTTAAAGTAGAAGTGGTGTTTGTACCTATTGGTGTGGTAGTCTTGGTCTTAACTTCCTTTGGATCCTCGGCTTTTGGCTTGTCCGCCTTGATAGGATTTCTTTTCCACGAGCCATAAGGAACCGTGAGTGGTCATTTTCTCACCCCTCTTTAGTTACTCTTCAACTTTGATAGCCTGAAAGAGCATGTCTTCAATCTCCATATAGTGTTGGAGTTCCACTATGTACACAATATCTAGTTCAATCCATGGGGGAATCTAGCCATAGTTGCCGCTCGATCCTCATCAATGTTTACTCGGATCATGGCAATCTCCATCTCTTTATAATATTCTTCAACACTCTTACTTCCTTGCACAAGTCGTTACAACTTGTGAAATAGGCCACGGTAATAGTGATTTGGCACAAAGCGTCTCCCCAATACGGCCTTCATCTCTTTCCATGTTCCCACGGGTAGTTCTCCATTCCTTCTCGGCTTCTCCTACTTGTCATCAATTGATCACACCACACAATAGCATAGTCCGTGAATTCAATTGCATTAACTCTAACCTTTTGGCGTTCAGTGTAATTATGGCAACTAAACACCATTTTAACTTTTGTTTCCCATCCCAAGTAAGCTTCTAGATCCGTTCCCCCTTGGAAAGATGGAATCTTGACCTTGACATTGCCAAGATCATGTTCTCGGTCAGGTATAGGTCTCTCTGCATGTTGCCTTGGTTGGTTTCTTCTTTCACCCCTATGTTGGAATCCAACTCCTCCTCGGACGTGAGGTACAAATCCTTTATTTCTTCCTACGGACCATGCATCTATCTCGTCCTCTTGCCCTAGATCTTGTTGCTCTTGGGTTTGCTCTTGAGCCTCCATAATCTCAAATTGATCCATTCGGGCATGTAACGGTGCCAACGCCTCCTCCATCATCTTTCTCATTTGAGCCGTGAGGGCATGAATGAGAACTCTTTGATCTGCTTGCGGTGGATCATCTCGTGGTGTGTTTCTCTCCAGTGTGCTATTAGACACTGTACCTGCAAAACAATAAAAATTAAGAAAAATAATAACCTCACCACTCTCCTACGTGTATCCGCTCAATAATGTCTCTTTTCTCGTGTTTCACACAACAATCGGCTTTTTTCACTTAAATGTTCTCACTACTCGTGCCTTTTTCCTATTTAGTGTCCCTTTTCCCTTTACTCTACTCTTAATGACTCAACCCTTCCAAGTCTAGCAACGAATCCTCACGATCTCGTAACTTGATTAAAGATTGAGATCTTCTTGAGAAAGACTCGGTCAAGTACAACAAGAAGATAACCAAAAAGAGGTTGAGAAAAATTCTCTATCTAGAAAGAGATCTCTTGCCGTTTTTTAGTATCAAAATTTTTCTTTTTTTTTTTTCAAGAATTGTTTCTCTTTTTGGCCATGAATGGTATTACCATACTCTTTTGCTTTTGTTCTTGACTACTTTTTTTTTCTTCTGGAAAACGGTAAGGAAAATTACAAAAAATATAAATATACCTTTTAACGAAAGTTTGACCACAGCTATAAAGAGTCGGCAACCAAAAACATTAATGAAAGTGCAAACTCGCCTAATCTGAGCTCTTATACCAAATGATACGAACCTTGCCAACTAATGTGACAAAACCCAATATCAATTATTGGTGGTTCATCCCCAAGATCGAAAAAGACTAGTTTGTTTGTACACTTGATCCATCACCTATAAAGAGGTGGGAATCAAGGTAACGTTTATACATAAACCTTTTTTTTATATTATATTGAATTTGGCTTAACTAAAAAAAAAGTAACGTTTGTAAAATGGTCGCCACCAAATGGAACCCTGAAGAGAACTTATCTCGACTAAGAACCAATGATAAGACCCTAAGTAGACGCCACTAAACTTCAAGTGAAGGAAAGATAAGTCACCTTACAAGTTGTTTTCATTAATCAAAAGCTCAGTACAGATGAAGGAGTTCATGCCTTTATATAAGCACAACCTCAAGTCAAATGAAAGGGTATAAAAAGCCAACGGCTGCATTATTTCTTAGAGATGCATCCGTTTGAAAAGATACGACTTATTTAAATGACATGTCCCTTGATAAATGGCTGTGTCCCTTGGTTAACAGGTCCATCCCTTGGTGAAGAGGTGCGTCCATTCATGAAAGGTTGCAGCCGTTCGGAAGAGATGTGTCTTTTGGCAAAGGAGTGCGTCCATTAGAAGGGAAGTGACCATTTAGTTGAGTTGCACCCCTTGGACACGGTCTCCAAGCTCCTTGATGAGCTACGAGGTGGACTTGGAGTGGTCGTCCTTTGAGCTATCAACCGTGGCTAACCAAGCTATCACCACTCCCGCAAGTGACTCTTTGAACTTCTTAGCTCGAGCTCTAGTGATAGGTCCACTAGGCCAAGCTAATGTCTTGTTGTTGAGCTGATGCCCTTGGGCTGCAGCGCGGCTCCTTTAGTTACATCCTCCAGCTGAAATGCAGTTCCCTCAGCTAGCCTTTGTTCATATGGTGCAACTGATTTCACATCAACTAGTCTTGCCAATAATCTCGTGCAGCATGACAAGACCAAGTATGTGGAGATTGATAGGTTTTTCATCAAGGAGAAGTTGAATGGTGAACTACTGGAGCTGAGGCATGACCAGTAAGGAACAAGTTGTTGATGGTCTTATTAAGGGGCTTTAGTTCGCTAGACTTGGTTAGACTATGTGATAAGGTGAGTTTAGTTGGGGAAATGATAAGCGCAATAATTCTAGCGCACGAATTTCACAAGAATGGTGGATCCCGTATGTTTAACGCCAAGTGGACGATTGGGATTGGTGTGTGACACGTGGGGATTGGTGTTTAACACGCGAGACCCACCATTCTTGTGATTTTTTGGCTAAATATTCTTGCGCTATTTCATTTTCCGTTTAGTGGATATCTTTCTTCCATATTGAGAGGGAGTAAACAACACAACGTACCTAGTATATTCCCAGCTAAGTTAGTACATGGGTGGTCGGATGTACGCAGTATTACCCTTATAATTATACAAAGAGACTGATTTCGTTGTGACACATTATGCATTGCGTCATTTGATATATTGAATTCCAGCAACTTCACTAGGTATAGAAACACTGAAATTTAATATAGTAATTTTGATCTAGTCCATTATTAGTACAAAACTAAAAGAAATGTCAATGATGACTCTTCCACCTCCATTTACAATAGATACATCTTGAGAGAGAGTGTTGATATTTATTTATATCTTTGTACTAGTGTAGGGACCTATGTGCAATTAGGTTTATGTATCCTGTATATATATATTAGAGACCTCTGAATAAAAAAGACTTTCGTTTGTCAAACCATTTCTTCCAAGTTGTTTCATAATGGTTTAAGAAAAATAGTTAAAGTCTTCTATGCAACTTAACTCTGCAGATGTGTTCTTTGCCGGAAAAATGCCGATTATCTTGCAGCTCAGAAGGTAAAGTGTGTTCTGCAGATATATTGATTTTATGAACATAAGATCATCAGCCAAAGTCTTGTTATTAACTACAAGAATAAAAATGCATAATATTTTTTCTAAAGGAACTGCTTATTTGCTTCGGAAGTCTCATTATTAGTTCATTGTCACTATGATTGAGTTTTCATGCTGCTTGTTTCAGCAAAAGATGGATGAAGCTGGTGTGACTCTAGTGTTGATTGGACCTGGCAGTGTTGATCAGGTATTTATTAATGATTAACCCACAGTTTTTCTTTCTTTGATGCATAAGCGCAATAAAAGGCTCCTTGGTTATTATTATGAACTTATGATCTGCTGATGTTCCATTTCATAATTTTCGTACTCCAAAATAAATTTTTTTCTTTCCTAAAACTCTTTATTCTTATTTCTCATCAATGTTTTTCCTTTCCCTTTCTGGCTCCTACTTTCATTTAAAGTTTCTTAGCTCGACAAGAAAATTGGCTTCTCATGGCAGGCAAAAACATTCTCTGAGCAAACAAAATTCAAAGGAGGTGGGGTTCTTGGACTGATTCCGCAGATATCACTCCTGCCATCCTTTTATTTTTCATAGCTATTTCTAACTGCTTATACCAATGAGATGACAAGTATAATCCCGAATCCGCCACAAAGTCCAAATTAATTGGATGCCTCATCACAGCTTTTCAACAGA
>JAOWBN010204149.1:0-14492 GCA_028565015.1 Pinguicula moranensis | reverse complement strand
ACTAAGTTTGGGATATTATAAAAAGACAGAAAGTGCATAGGTAGGGCATTGAGCTCATAATTAATTAGGATCACTTTACCCCCCACTGACAGAAGGTTGTTCTCCCAGGATTGTAAAGTTTGTGCTGTTTTGGATACTATAGGCTGTCATGCCGCAACTTTTAGGTTCTTGATGCCTACAGGGAGGCCGAGGTATTTGAAGGGGAGGTGACCTTGCTTACACCCTACGTATGAAGCCATTTCCTCCAAAGTACTGCCATCAATGTTCACTCCATAAATGGAGCTTTTGCTGTAATTTACCTTTAGGCCAGATAGTAGTTCAAAGTTTAGGAGGATGGCTTTGAAAGCTCTGATTGTATCCCATCTTGATTCACCAAACAATAAGGTGTCATATGCCAATTGCAAATGAGAGATCTCCACCTTCTTTCTTCCAACCTGCAGGGGGTGAACTTATGTAAGCTTGCTGCTCTCAAGAGCAGAACAGACAACCCTTCTGCTGCAATATTGAAGAGCAGGGGGGATAGTGGATCCCCCTACCTTAGACCTCTCTGTGGGAGAAACTCTGATGTAGGTCTACCGTTAATAAGAACAAAACAGGAAGCAGAGACAAGAATCTCAACAATCCAGTTGATCCAAGCCTCGGGGAAGCCCATCTGCTGCATTGTGGTTAAGAGGAAGGACCAATTTAATGTATCAAATGCTTTCTCCAGATCAACTTTGAATATTATGGTAGATTTCTTCAGCTTTCTTAACTCATCAATGGTCTCATTAGCTATCAAAATACTATCAAGCAATTGTCTTCCCTTAATGAAAGCTATTTGATGAGGTGAAATAATGTATTCCATCACAGCAGCTAATCTTCTTGCGAGTGTTTTAGAAAGGATTTTAGGCATAGCACCAATAAGGGTTATTGGTCTGAAGTCTTCCACTGTCATTGGATTTGGTTTCTTGGCTACAAGTGTAATATGAGCAGCATTAGCACATGTAGTTATTCTACTGTTTTTGTAGAATTCCTGCATCATTCGCAGTATCTCATCCTTAAACAGATAACTGAAGTGTTTGATAAAACCAAAATTTAAGTCATCAGGCCCTCGACACTTATTGTTGCCACAAGAATTAAGAGCTTTAAACATCTCTTGCTCTGTAAAAGGTTGTGTCAAATAGTTCCTTGCTGAGTCTGATAGTTTCTTGAACAAGTTAGCCTGGATTGGTCTAGGCCAGTGGTCTTCACTAAATCTGTTCTGGAAATGTAATCTGACAGTTCTTCACCTCTTGTACATCATCTATCCAGAGTTGATTCTCCCACACTCCTGTGATGGTACTTCTATTCCTGCGTTTATTAGTACATCTGTGATGGAAAGCAGTATTAGCATCACCTAATTTAAGCCATTGAAGCTTTGACTTTTGATAATATGTAGAATCCAGCCTATGAGTCACTTTATGCAGCTCTTCCCAAAGGTTCTTTGCTCTCTGCTGAAGGTCATCCGAGGTTGTATCACCTGATTCAGCTTCAAGTTCCAACTGTTTGAGAGAGTGTAACACCTTATTTCTCTCTGCTGATAAATGCCCCATTTCCTCACTCCTGCTCTGATTTCTCGGATCTTATGTTTAATTCTCTGTCCTGCATATCTGAAGTTACACAGTTCATTCCAGATATACTCTATTAGATTATTGTAACTATCCTCTTCTAACCAGCAGTTGAGGACCCTAAAAGGTTTGGGACCCCATTCTTTTACTAGTGAATGCAATACTACTGGGATGTGATCATAATCATCCTTATCTGTACCTAGTTGAGACTAGTAAGTTGATAAAGCCAACCATACATCGTTAAGGAAGAATCTGTTCAATCTACTTGTGCATCTCAGAGAGCTTGGATACCAAGTGTACTTTCTTCTAGCCATGGAAAGATCATGAAGTTCCATATTGTCAATGAACCCCTGGAATGCCAATATTTCAGCGCCATAACTTGATAAGGATGAACCCTTCCTTTCCTTCAGATGCAGGACAACATTAAAATCCCCAAAGATGCACCATTTTTCTTGTTCTTTGCCAGAGTAATAGTTTTGCAGTTCCTTCCACTGAGCTTTCTTAGACTGTAGATCCGATGGTCCATAGACATTGACCATATTACATTGCACAGAGTCATTGCACCACTTACCTGATAAGTCCAAGAAAACCACTGCCCGAGAACATACTTGTCTTGACAAATTTGCTTTTATTCAAAATGCACAATATTCCCCATGATTGCCCTAATGATCCACTATAGGCCCAATCAAAGTCATCATTGCACCAGTCTCTGGCACAAACGCCTGTGAATCACCTCAAGTTTAGTCTCTTGGATCCCAATAAAATCCACTTGTTGTTTCATGATCAATTGCTAAAGCCTCTTCTTTCTTTCTTGACCCCCAAGACCTCTAACATTATAAGTTATCAACTGCATTGAGTAATATTTTCTTCCTTGCTGTTCTGGGCCTTAGCTGCACTCTTATGTTTATGCTGAGCACTGTTACTGTTAGATATTCTTTCAAGTTCTGATTTGGCAGGTTCATAAGAGGGTCCAAAGTCTAAACCTAGTTCATAATAGTTTCAAGCTCAATCTGCTTCTGATTTTGCACTGCCATAGAGTGTCTTTTAGATTGTTGATCCATCAATTGATCTATCCATTGATCCAGGGATGTCTTCTCAGTCTCATAATTACCCTCAGCTTCTTTCCTGGCTTGACTCCTTCTAGCTCCTGTTTTCCTCAGCAGAGAGCTTTTCTTTTTCATTGTCCTCTGAGGAGTTGATTGTGAGATTTCCTTATCAAGAGGGGAAAGTGGATGAAAACTTTTAGGTCTGCAATAATACCAGTCATAGGTGGTTGAGTAGCTAATGGTTCCACAGGATCCAACAAATCCTCAGGACTTTAAGGAATATTCTGCTAATCATTTGATGTGTGTAGGACCAATTGTTTTCCACTTTGCCTGCTGACTTGACTAGTTTTAGAGGTTGGTTCAGGCCACCAGCCTAATTTAAGAGGACTCCAAATGCGTTGACCAGGTGTGGGTGTATCACCATCAGATCTCACTACTACCTGTGGGGTCCCTATGCTGTCCTGATCTAACTGGCTGTTGATAGTCTTGGCTTGGAAGTCTTCACTAATAGCTGCGGCAGATTGGAAGTTAGTGTTGGTCTGGAAGGATTCCAGTGAGTCCAATCTGTCCTCAGAGGTGGATGAAGAGCGCTCAGACCAGTTGGTGCTAACTCTCATAATTTTATCAACTTCCCTTATGCACAATGTGTATTCCTTATTGTTGATTTCCACTGCCAATGAAGGTGGTATAATCTTGTGAATGGGGATATCCAGAAGTAGTTGAGCTCCTTCTAGTTGAAAACGCTTTTCAGTGTAGGGGTCAAGACATATGAATGTCCCTAGTTACTGACCAATCTGTTTAAGGATGCCCTCCTCACATGCCATCAAGGGCATGTTAAATATTTCTACCCATACAAGTTTACTGCTTGCTACCATATCCTCCTTATCAGACCAGGAAGCTAGTGGATCTTTGAGCCATAGTGATAGCCATTGCTGTTCAGGTTTTAGTAAGGTAGGTAAGTCACATGGCTCTTCCTCCCATATTAGAACTTTGCCTGATCCCATAGCACTCACAATAATGTTAATGTAGTCGGCTCTTTTAAGTTCCAGTTGGAACTCTCTAAGTTTATGAACATCTTTCAATCTACCAACCCTTTCAGAGGAAAACCACGCGTAGCTCCTAGTATCACAAGACAACTTCAATATGGAAGTGGATGTGGATCCATGGATATACTCTATTTGATTACTCTGCTCTTTTCCAGTGTTCTTGCTCTTCTGAGCTGCTGCTATATGCTTAGTAGGCATAACCAAGCAAGGCTTTGATGTTTGCCCATCTTGAAGCTTGCTGAAAGTTACAGGAATCCATTGTAGATTTGTTCTTGAAACAACCTTTGAGGCCTGCCTATGGTCATTATCCTGTACTTGTTTATTCCTGTCAGTAGAGGCAATTCCATATCTGGCCAAGTTACTCCTAAGCTTATGGTGGTCGATCCAGGTGTTGTTCAGCTCGTAGAGTAATCTGTTCAAATCCTGAATGTGAAAATAGTCAGCAAAACCAAAAGGTAAACCATCTCTACCATTTTTCCTGGCAATACGTAGCTTTTGTAGCGTGCCATACCTCTTAAGGATGGTTTCTAGGTTGATGACGGTTGAGCCAGGGGGAAGTTAGATATAAAGAATGTACATTTAGCAAGTGTGACCTTGTTACCTCTGTCCTTTAGGGGCTTAGCTCTACTATCTTGCATTACCTATTTAACCACCGGTTGGCTGCGCTATGAATTGAGTGCTTTAGCATAGGAAAATCCAGGTTCCACTCGCTGGTGTGTGAAAAAATATATGCTGGGGGCCTAAGAATTAATACTAAATGAGATTAAAGGATCACGATTTATCTATATTAGATCGGAATATAATGCATTGCTAGGTGACTCTTATGATTTATAGATTAATGAGATTAATTTATTACCGATCAATATATGAATCGTACTTGGTCGCTCTATTTGGAGAACTGAAATATGAAGAGTTAATTATGTGGGACATAATTGATGGGTTTCACGAACGACGACGAATTGGGTTTTTGTGGGACCCGAACCTAATCCAATTGCAATTTATTGCAATTGGGCTCAATGAGATTCAGCTCAGAATACTTAAATTGCGAATTGGACTCGAGTAAAACTCGAGCCCAATTACCTTGTCAAATGGGCTCAATTTTAATTGAGCCCAAATGATAAAGCTCAACGGCTGGAGTCTCGTTCGAGGAAAGAAAATTTTGGACTTCTCGTAATTTCCTGAAATAAAAAGAAGAAAATGACCGCGACGTTCGAACGAGTAGATTCCAACCTCTGTGTCGCCGCCATGTTCCTGTCTCGATCTAGCAACTCGATTTCGGTTCTCCAGGGAGTGCTCTTGATGGAGGTTTCCTGGTTTGGGAGTTACCATGATTCGCGAGTTGCACGGGGTTTTGCTAGGATTTTCCTCACGAGATTTCCAAATCTGCTCGGAACTCGGGTTGGTTTGCTGATCCTTGCGCCAAGAACATTGAATACACGTAATATATGGGTTTCAGTTTTGAATATTGGTTTGGATTTGTTAGTTTCCAAAAATTTCGAAACGTAAATTTTCCCAACAAAATCAAATGGTAAAACGATGATCCTTTTCATTGTTGATCGCTTCAATAAGTATTCTAACTTCATTGGTTTATCCCATCCTTACACTGCGGAGATGGTAGACAAGATATTCATAGATCAAGTCTACAAACTACATGGGATGCCTACCCAAATAGTTTCATACAGACATGCTATTTTCACCAATGCACTTTGGCAGGAAATGATGAAGCTTGCAGCAGTTCAACTAGCGACTAACTCAGCATACCACCCATAGTCTGATGGCCAAATCGAGCATGTGAACCATTGCCTAGAAACTTACCTATGGTGTATGTGTTCCCACAAACCTCATTCTTGATTTAAGTGGCCCCCTCTGGCTGAATTTTGGTACAATACCTCACATCACTCAAGCATTCGCACGAGCCTCTTCAAGGCACTGTATGGATATGATATCATGCACCTTCCCATTCCTCTATTACCTGCTGCTATAGGGAGTGTTGTACGCGACTTCGTTAGCCACATAGAGAGTTATAAGAATTATTGAAGCAGAATTTGCGGCTGACTCAACAAAGGAAGAAAATAAATGGTAATAATAACCTAGTTGAACAGCAGCTCTAGGTTGGTGATGAAGTATTCCTTAAGCTTCATCCTTATAGACATAAAACAGTGTCCAATTCAGAAAAAACATGAAGTTATCTCCAAGATTTTATGGCCCTTACAAAATCCTAGAACAAATTGGTACTGTGGCATGCCGCCTGCACCTACCACCTATCTCCAAAATTCATCCCCCCTTCCATGTATTCTTACTAAAATAAAAACTCAAAAACCGAGAGGATTCCTCAGCAGAATCACCCCTTATGCAACCAAAGGGAAGATTCAACATCTACCCCCTGGCAATATTGGATTCTTGCACCACACCAGGGAGCAATGACCCAAAACATCAATTCCTCGTCTATTGGGAAGGCTCTACTGCTGCTCAGGTCACTCGGGAGGATTCCAATTTTGTGAAACATCGTTACCCAGACTTTAATCCTTGTGGACAAGGATTTCAAAATCAGGGAGGTATTGTAATAAACCAGCCATAATACACCAATACAGGTTGGGATCGACGAGGGAAATGAGGTCACAGGAAGAAGAGGAATGTCACATTCCTACTTTCAGATGGTAACACCACCAATCCATATACTTTTGGGAAGTCATCCGCAGATGAAGAGAAGTTGGTGAAGTGAAGTTTGAAAGTCTGCTTAATGTTATTTTGAGTTAGTTGTTTAAAAACGTATTTTCACTTGTAGAGTCGTTAGTTGTGTCTGTTTCCCTTATTGTTGTATCCATTAGATTTAGTCGTGTTCCTCTTAATAGAGTCGTGGAGTTGTGGAAGTTGAGATATTGCGAAGGTAGTGGAGTCACAGGTCGGTTATCTGGATCCTTATAAAAACTACTAGTTGCCATTGTAATAGACATGATTGATTATATGAAAGCTCCGTCTTCCTCAATTCTTCTCCTTCTTCACCTTCACTCACCTTCTAACAATTAAAATTCTACCACTTCTAGTTCAGATCAAGTAACTTTCCCATGAGATTGTTACACACCTTGCATGGATTTTATGCATATAAGCTCTGATGATGAAGTAACTACGTTACATCGTTCCAGTTCCTGAATTTTTTTTATAACGTATAGAGTTTGAAGTGGATAAGAAGGGACACCTGAGGAGTTTGTTCATAGTTTTTGTTAATATATTTTCTTTAGCAGGCTCTTTGGTTTAGTCTGGTTGATAGCTTGTATCTTTTAGCCATGTGACAAACTGTAGTCATGCCTGTATGTAAATGATGTAGGGATCTGTGTTTATGCATTTGAATGGTGCTTTGTTTCTTGGTTTTTGAAAGGGACCTGAACGGTTTGCTTTGTTGCTTGGTTTTTGAAAATAAAGGAATTGATTTGATATTGTTTTGAATTAGTGTTGTTTGCTTTGTTTCTTGGTTACTTCACCAGTGTTGTTCATATTTTATTTCATTGGATAGTATTTGATGAATATGGTTCACTTATACAATGAAATATTTCTAATTTCACTTATTCAAGGATCAGGAGCACCCTGATGCCTCTTTCTTACATTCTTTTTATATAACGGGTCTTGATCACTCTGACGAGATGGGTACATCCACCCCATCCACACGGCTAGGGACACCTTAAAGGCGAAACCTTAGTAAGCCTTCACCGATGTGGGAACACTGCACAAGGATTGAGGGTGGTGACCTTAAGGATTTGAGGGCCAAGTGTAATTATTTCCCGAAGGATGTCGTCACCCACCATCAGAAGTATGGGACATCGAACATGTATCTCACACAAGGGGTGTCACAACTTTTGGAGCAAAAAAAAGAGGATGGACCTGAGATAGCAGCTGCTAACGCATGATGCTAGTGCTACTTCATCAAAGGTTTAATCAGTAGGAGAGCTGATGGTGGAGAAGTACGATGAGAAAGCAATACGACGGGCCATTGCAGAGAATATAATCTTGGATGAATTCCCATTCATGATGGTTGAGAGGCCCGGGTTTTGACGTTTGATTAGAAAACTAGAATCACACTTTCATGGAATCTCTAGACAGACAACCATGAAAGACTGTATGGCCATGTACCTTGAAGAAAGGCATAAACTAAAGGAGAAGGTGCTTGTGTTGAGACCTTGAATGTGCTTATGTCTAGACACGCTTTACTAGAATCTCTAGACGCTTTCGTGGAATCTCTAGACAGATGGCCAAGTCAGGAGGTGGAATTCCACCTACATCAAGCTTATGTCAATATTGGAGTATCAATCTGTGGTTGAATATATGATTGACGAGGACCGCAATCTGATAGATTACTTGATTTGTTATTATGGAAAGAAGAATTTGGTCCATACTTGGGATGATTGGACTCAGATCAAATACTTCGTAACCTTTCTCAAGATCTTCTACGATGTTGCATTCAAGTTCTCCGCATCGGACACTGTTACAGCCCATCTTTTCTTTTAGGTAATTAAATTAAGTTTAGTTTAAATTACTTATGTTATTTTTGCGATAATGTAACTTGATTTATGCCTTATGTAGGAGATGGCCAAGGTTGATATGGATGATGATCCATTTTTGAATTATATGGCCAATAGTATGAGGGCTAAGTATGACAAGTATTGGATGGGAGCTCACTCGAGTGGATATCGAAGCCGGTTCTCAAGCTAAGCCATTGAACAAATTCTTGATAGTTGCAACTATGTTGGATCCTTGACGAAGATGAGGTAGTTCTCTTGGTGGTTTGCATTTACCATAGATCAAAGGAAGAATGATGCAGCAAGGGCAATTATCATACGCGCTATGAAAGGGGTCTTTGAAGAGTACAATGAGCTACACAGTGCATCCTTTGGCTGACCAACAAATGTGAGGACGAGTCAGCAGGTAGAGGAAGGAACCTATGTCACTTACATTGACCCGGATGACCAAATGGAAGAGCTGAAATCAAAGTTTTATAAATATCTAGATGACAAGTGTGTGTTGGTTGCAACTGAAATCAATATTCTAGTTTGTTGGAAGATCAATCAAACCCTCTATCCAGTGTTAGCACAAATGGCAAGAAATGTGCTAGTCATTGTGATTTTTACTGTGTCATCGTAAGCCGTGTTTAGTATTGGGGGACGAGTCTTAGATTCTAATAGGAGTTCATTGGCCCTCAGCATAGCCGAGGCATTCATCTGCGCATAAAATTGGTTGCAGAGTACTTCCGACAAAATAGAGATTATGCAAGGCACGGAGAATCCTATTACATACAAATACCGAGAAAGGTAATAATTCTTTATTCTATCCTTTTCTCTTTAGAGTTTAGTCTTTACTATTCTTTCTCGAACTTTCTAACTTCTACCTGGTTTTGTTGTTTATGGTATACAAAAATGACTAAAACTCTTATAGAATTCATTGTTCGTCTGCGAGGTTGACATAATGCAAGAAGACAATAACAAGAACATAAACATTTGATTCATACTTTGGATTAATTATGATGGAAGCGGAGGCATAGCCGCCGCCCCTATCCGGTAACTAAATGATGGCAATAGCGGGCAGTGGCCACCCGCTATTGCCAGTACCGTTAGACAGGCCTATTGAAGAGAAGGAGAATGTTCCCGAATAACAAAAACATGGCTATCGAATTTGACAATGACAAGTATTGTAAACTGATCTGAAGAACATGAAAATCATTTTATGCTAGTAAAGAATCGAAGCATCTGAAAAGCTTTTCCACAAACTCATGGCCTACATGCTCTAACACTTAACTTCATTTAACATCATTATAGAAAATAAACAACAACCATACACATACACATTATTTTGAACCACCCATAATTTTGTTCAATGATTTTGTAGAACTCTCATACTTAATCTTTATATACAACTCTTTGTATATGAACATCTCATTGTATGTAATTTCATTGAATATGCATTCTACGCATTCATTTCAATGGGAAAAAAATAGCCACTAACTTCATATATCTCACATATGAAGTTGTAGTAATTTTTCACTAACTCATTAGTGTATTCCAACTTTGATCCAACTAACATGAGGTTTGGATGTATTAAGATACATCCCACAAATTTTCGGTTATTATGTTTGTGACCCCATAATTATATTTGAGTCCTTGAAGTATCAAATACTTTAAATCGGCCCCTAAAATTTTTCTTGATTATATTTCGATCCCTCAAGAGTTTGATGTTAATGTGTATGGCCCTATAGGATCGCATTTGACAATGTACCATGAATTAACATAATCATATTTTGGTTAATAAATTAAACTCCTTCGATTCAATAATCCCTAATTCATGTCCATAGACCATGAGTGACATCTAATAACATATCATGATTACATAGTCATATTAAAAGACTATCATTTTCAAGAACTAGTTAACGTATAATTTTTATCCGTTCACCTTGATCATAACTCAATTTAGCATATAGAGCTTATTTGTCATCCTCTTTGTATATATGCTTTAAATTTCTTGTACTGGAGATCATGGTCCAAGAGTATTAATTAGAAACTCATTTTTAATCAAACTCATGCCTTGTACAAAGGCTTCATCATGATTTCTTACAAATGGCCATAAGGATATCTTTTCTTAACTTTTTAGGAGTGGTGAATCCTTTATTGATCACTCACAATCCTTTCGTACTTCATGTCACTCTGAAAACTGTCCATTGTTATCCATTTATGGTGTAACTCTGCATAGAATCAAATAGTGACATCCATACTCGAGATTCCATGACGATTTCAAGTCTAAGGGTCACTTACACCTACTATTATTCAGAGTATTAACCATTAGCAATATGGTAATCTCTAGACGGGTCAATCCAATGTACTTGTCAACTACAAGCATCTATGTTCTAGCTTAGATGTTGCTACATCATAGTTTTTTTTGGTAAGCCAAAATTCATTAAAGAAAATAATTACATAAAGAAGTTTCCACCAAAGAGGACAAACTACTCTTGCAACTACAACCAATCAGCCACATAAAATAAATACATACATCAGTGATCTCTATACTCCTCCGCTAAGCAGGTCGCCCTTATTTATTATTTTATTGCTAGCCAAGGATCGTAGCTGTTAACTTATCATCTCCTGATAGTACACAACTCACCTATGACTTTTAGAGTACAAGCAACATGTGTCTTTACTGTCAACATATCAAGTCATCGCCGTATCTATTATTTTATTGTGCGCCAAGGGTTGTAGCTGTCAACTTATCAACCTATGGACGGTACACAACTCACCTATGACTCTAGTATGCGACGACGGGTTGGTACATAGCTCTGCCTATGTGACTAAAAGCTTTCAAAGATTGAGAGCGATGTACTCTTTACGTCATGTATTGATTGGTTGTGCTATCATGTTGAGCTATCTCCATGTCTGAGTGCTCATGATGTTCGAGATCTCAGTCTATCTTTTGTGAGTACCTGTATTTGTACCACACAAGAGCTGAAAGGTAATTTTGAGCCAAACTTGAAGAATTCTTAAGACAGGCTTTAATTCCTCCCACGGCCATAGATGTTGGTCATCTGTGTAGGAAGAGATAGAAGAAAGAGAGTGTACCTGAATTCCTTAGTCTCTATGCTCATTTCAATTACCTGCCTGCCACTGAATTCCTTAGTCTCTAGGTCATTACCCATTTACCTGCTGCTAGAATTTTTCAGGTACTGCTGTACATTTGTGATCTTTGGCCATAGCTTAGGTCCAGCTGGTTGCCTGAATATTCTTGTCTTACCTCAATCTAGCCTCTTTTGGGTCTTGTGTCTGTTGGATTAAAACCCTTCCACGGATAATCTGGTCCTGTACTTCTAGCTTATTGAAGACCTGCAGTATGGATTAACAAAGCTAATATGGACATGAATACCAATAAGGACCTAGTGAGCAATCCAACATCTTAGCATGCTGGTAAGACAGAGAAATTCATGTGCATACAAGGTTGCTCCCCAACTACCAGATTATCAGGCATCAATCGGCATGATTATAGATCAAGTAGATCAACTAAGAAAATGATCACATTCGTATGACATGCAATCTGCTATATATTCTTGTAATGACAAGGTTAGCTGGATATTTACTCATTCTAACCCCCTGTGCACAACAAAATAGGGTTTTTGCAAGATACAAAATAGTCCAAATAATTCAGGATAGATATGATGTTGATCAAATGCTACACCAAAGCGCATGTATCATATTGATGCAAAACACGATATAGGATTATGAAGCCAATCATATAAGGTATAATGAAATCTATCAGGATATTTAGCCTTTGTCCATAGCCAAACAACCCTTTGAATCTTTTGTGTAATTTCTGTAGCTGAGGAAGGATGTGCTTGAAAATGAGCTACATTCCTATTTTCCACAGGGACTACATTATGGACAACCATAGTGATTTCCAAATATCCACGTTAACACCTGTTGATTTAATGTTCATGAAGTCCTCGAAGGTAAGAATTTGTTGGTGTATGGAAGGGCTATTCATAACTTTCAGCTAGCTGTATATTTGTATCCACACCTGCAAGCTAAAGCTAAAACAACAACTATGGACTAGATGAGAGATGGATTCAGGATCGAATTTACATACATGACAGTAAGTCTTCTGATATGCCGGAATAATGTGCCTCTGCTGGAGAATTAGTTTTACTGGAATGGCGCCTAGCATCATTTTCCAAGAAAATATGGAAATCTTTCTTGGAGTGATCCCATTCCAGATCCTAACTAGAGTTTCTGCTTCACCAGGTGCAAAGCTGCTTGCCATGCCAGTTGTAATTTTCTTGTATGTTTCTTTTACGGAGTAGCAGCCATCATTTCTTCCAGCAAATGTATATTTATCAGTCCCAAAAAAGTCTGATTCTCTCCCATGAAGGTCGGACAATAATTCTACAAATTCAGCAGTTTCAAACTCCCTCAAAGGCCTTCTCCATGTCCACTGCCAATGCCATGAAAGATTGTCCCCAAACCCCATCTCAGCAATAGAACATAGTTGTTGATTTGTTATTCTATAGAGCCTGGGAAATTTCTTTGACAAAGTAACTGCTCTAGTCCACTTTTCCTACCGGAATTTGGTTAAATTCCCATTAACTAAACTAATTTTAATGGAATGAGAGAACAAAGGTGATTTAGCAACATCGTGAATAGAATTCCAATAGTGAGACTTGTAGCTCGAGCTACTTTCTCTGGACCTCGTTTCTATAGCTTGAGTAGGCTTAAGGGCTCTGAATTCTCCTAGCAGTAGACTCTCTCTATATCTATATTTTGAGTTAATAATGTCAAGGACCATACTATTTTCTCCTGAAAGTATTCTGGCACACCATTTGCTTAACAAGGCATCATTGAAGTGTCTAAGATTTTTGACTCCCAAGACGCCTGATTCTGATGGTGTAGTCACCTTTTCCCATGAAATCCAACTCACTTTTTTGTGGTCTTTGGTAGATACTTACAAAAAGTTTCTCTGCAATTGTTCTAGTTTCTTGGTAACACGGTTTGGAGCCTTGAAGAATCCAAAGAAATGTGTGGGTAAGGAGGTCAGAACAGAGTTCATTAAAGTGAGTTTCCCACCTTCTGAAATATAGTCTTGCTCCCAGTTGTTCAACCACCTGTTGAATTTGTTTAAAATTGGATTCCAAGTATCTTGCTTTTTGTGATTTGTACCCAGGGGAATACCAAGATAAGAGAATGATAGTGATCCAGTTTGACAGGCTAGGTAAGCTGCCATATCTTCTACTAGTAGTGACTGGATATTGAAGCCAACTAGTTTGCTTTTAGAGAAGTTGATGCGTAGGCCAGAGGCTAACTCAAAATTCTGAAGTATCGCCTTTTATGGTTAGGATGTTTCTCCAATTTTCCTACCCAAATATCAGAGTGTCATCTGCAAATTGCAAATGAGTAAGAGGGACTTTGTCTCTACCAACTGTCCAGCCTGTGAATATCTGAAAATTTGTAGCTTTTTGGATCATCTTAGTGAGGCCTTTAGCGGCAATTAGGAACAACAAAGGAGACAAGGGATCTCCTTGTCTCAGGACACGACTTGGGTAAAAATCACTAGTAGGGATCCCATTTATCAGAATAGATGTTGAGGCAGATTCGAGTATTGCTTTGATCTAGATCGCCCAGCATCTAGGAAATCTCATATGCTCCATAACATCATACAAATATGCCCAGTTGACAGTGTCAAATGCCTTTTCAAAGTCAATTTTCAGAATGAATGCCTCCTTTTTGAGTTTCTTTACCTCATCAATTGCCTCATGTGATATCACAATGCCATCTAGCAGTTTTCTTTTCGGGATAAAAGCCATTTGTGTTGGGCAGATTACCTCGTGGAGAATAGTGTTCAATCTGATGGCTAATACCTTTGACATTTTTTTGGCATTGAGCCTATCAGAGTGATAGGTCTGTAGTCCGAGACATGAAGAAGGGAGTCCATCTTAGCCAGGAGAGTTATATGAGCTGCATTACTTCATTTGGCCAGTTTTCCATGCCTATAAAATTCCTAAAATAAGCAACAAATACCAGATTTCATGAGCTCAATAAAGTGCTTGATAAATTTAAAATTAAACCCATCCGGGCTTGGACTCTTGCTACTCCCACATGCAGAGATTGCATTCATAATTTCATGTTCACTGAAGGGAGATAATAAGTGTCTTTGTGCCATAGAGTTGAGAGTTGTGAATGTCACATTGGTTATCTTTGGTCTCTCCCAAAGTACTTCAGTATACAAGGCCTGAAAATGGTTCTTGAAGCACTGTTTCACAAAATCCGGATCCTCTAGCCATGTGTCACCGTCCCAGA
>JAOWBN010204138.1:0-14493 GCA_028565015.1 Pinguicula moranensis | reverse complement strand
GAAGAGTTATTTTTTGAAAAAAGGTGCTTATAATTGGATTATAATTTTAAGAAGGCTGCGCAAAACAGGGCCTAAGTACTTAAATAGCCTAATGCTCTAGGTAAAATCAAATTTAAGTTTGTTGTTATGGCTTATCACCGAAATTAATAGCCAATTTTTTAAACTGGCTTGTGCTTGATATTTAAATAGAGCAATTATTTCTTGACTAATTTTCTTTTATATTTAATCCCTTTTCCATTTTGTTTCACATTTGAAAATGAAATCGATATTTTCGCGTCTCATCTACTAACTTACTACAATATTTATCCAAGTTCAATAAATAATACAATTGGCACTAGCGATTGTGGAAGGTAACCTTTGAGATTCAGAAGGTACCTACTTGCTGGTCTACAACTAATCTTTGATTGGCTCATCTATCACCAATGTGAAAATCTTGGCATTATTTCACTGCCTATATCTTTGTTATTCTCTCGGATTAGATAAAATCATATTTGAGTTTATTCGTTGATTATGGTGAATTAATTTGCAGAGTCTACGTCTCAACACAAACTTTCGCACAGATTTTTTTATGAGAACTTCATACCACTTTCTCTTAATTTTGAAACTGAAAGACGAGTTGAGACGCTTGCAACGCCTTTTTTTGAGATGCATGGGAGCTTTTGTTAGCTTTGTTGTGTTTTTTTACTAGGGTCTAATTTTTTCTAGTTTCTAAATAGTATTTGCCTACTAAAACTTTTTTTTGATTATTTTGAGAGGTCATTTTTCGCTAAAAAACAAACTTATATATCAATGTTTACCCAACAAACTTGTATTGCAATATAAATGCGCCATTCATTGGAGACTCCTTCCCTACACTGGCAATTGGCATCTATCTATCTATGTATGTCTTTAATGAGAGAATTACTCATTTCAAAAGTAACCTTATGAGGTTTGTAATTACCTGCAGTTAGCAAATTCTCAACAAAATTTATTCCATTTTCGATGTTGGCCATCCCTATATCCTCCCTAATGAGATACAACTAAATCAGGTCAAAGAGAAATATTCTGCAAATGGGAAATTTTCATAGAAAAATGAAAACATTGAGGTTGCACTAGTAAACTATCCAAAGCTTAACAATTAATTGCATAGTTTTATAGAACCAAGAACTTTGTAGCCCTAAATCTACAACATAATTCATTCATTTATTAATAATTATTCCACTCACACTGAAAAAGTCAGCTAAAATGAATATTAGGGTCCACCTTCTTTTAGGGGGAATTTAGGGAATCGAACTTTTATTTATTTATCATCGAGGGTGACAATTTGAGAATATTTTCACATTATTGTATATAGTATGTCAACACGCCTTACTCTGTTTGCACTTCACAAACCAAATCAAGATGCAATATTAACATACGAACTTCACACAGATTTGATTTGATCAAAAGGGTACACGCTTCTTTTTTACTGGAAAAAAACTCAATAGACTCGTAGTAGTAGTAATTTTACTAAATTAGATAATGGAATTTAAGAAATACTAATGAATAAATAAAATGCCGATTTATATGACTATAATAGAAACAATAAGAGAAACCTATTATATTATGAAGCCACGTGCATTATTATCTAAAAGAAAAGCTAAACAAAATTAAACTAAGCATAACAACTATATATGGGAATGCGTTTTTTAGTGCATAGACTTGAAAGTTTCAATAGAGTTTATAGGCGTACGTTATGTAATGTAGGTGCTGTGAACGGGAGGAAATCGAGCTATCAAATGAAAGTAAAATCAAGCCTGAGATATAATGATAGTTTTTTGGAAAAACATACAACCACAACGAGATGAGCAAGACAATACGTAATTGCTTTAAGCTAATAAACTGAAAACACAACACCCATTAAGAGAACAAATTACGCAATGCTTATGCAAGGCTCAATGGTTGATTATTAGTTGGGAAAATCAAATCTGGATAGGTTAATATTGCAGTGCCACGCAGTACTCTTAGGTACGCAAACGGCCTCTTTGTATAATTACAAGGGTAATGCCGCATTCATCTGATCCCCAGACCCCAACTTAATTGGGAATATACTGGGTACGTTGTGAATTGTGAATTGTGGATTCAGTACTCTTAGGTGGAGAACATCTCCCAATGTGCTAAAAAGGTAGAGAGCAATCCCAAAATTTCAAATTCATAAGGTTTACTTGAAGCAAGATAGCATGAGAATTTAAATAGGAGAAGATATTGGCATGGTATGCTACGAGAATTTGAAGTCATATAATTGCAGCAAAGCAATGAAATAGTTCAATCTGGCCAGCAATAACCATTCCTATGATCTAACACAAAATAAGAATCACACAGGTTGATGACAGGAAAGATCTTAGTGACCATACTTCTGAAACTCCCATTCGCTGTTGTCTGAAGAATTCAATGAATTATTAATAATGTCCAACAGTTATATGATAATACAATAGTTATGAGCGTAGAGAAGGACTTACCAAGTGGGCAAACTTGACGGGTCTTGAGCCACCTGCTAATGCAGTGAAAGTGGAAGGCATGGTTGCAGACACCTAAAAAACGACGATTTAACTTGCAGAATATCCATATGATTAACTTCAAAAGTTCAACAATTTTAATCTGTAAATAATACGCAGAACTCCATTTAAAAGGTCATAGCTTCCAAGACATCCACATTAGGAACTAAAACCATACTACAAAACCCTCTTTGCTATATGGTATTATCCCTCGGTCCCATCCTTAACGTATCCTAGTTGAAACTTGACATCAATCCTGGTAAAACTAAAATAAGAGAATTATTTGATAATGCATTCATCGAATGATGGAAAACTGAAGCTAGTAAAAGCCATAAATCTTGTGAGGTTGACGATGTTGGGTGATGCAGAGTTAATCTAAAGACACGGAACCACCAAAAAACAAAAAACATAAAACAAGAAAGCAAAATTCTCAGAAAACATTTCTTGGATCACGTGATATCCAGTTCTGACCGACTAAATGGGAAATGTTACTAAAACCATTTAACCATCTTCAAAGTAAGATAACCACAGAAACCATTAAATGTAGTAGAGAGACATCAATGGAAAAATTTAGTCGAAAAGAAGACAAAAATAGTAAGCTTGCTGAAGATAATCTTCCCTTGGACAAGATCATGGATTCAGATTAATTGGCTAATGCAAATAACAAAAATACTCAAGCAGAATTATAAACAGCATGCCAAAGAAATTACTAGCCAGATAAACCAATGTGCATCCAAAGAAAGGAAAAATTAGACAATTTTAGATATGGAGTGAAAAGATGAGCTGTGCAATGCAAATTAAGACCATCTTTATCACTTATTGAGATTCCAACTAGCCTAATTTCAATCAGAGGACAGAATATGAGGTAAAGGACAATCAAAGAAGACAAGATGAATTCAAATCAATAGCTGCAGCCTAAGGGAATTGACTAATACCTACACTTTTAACCAACCAACGATCATATACTTGAAACATTAACCAGAAGAGCAAGAAATCCACACAAACAGCAATGGTATAAGAAATTACATAATACCACCAAACATGAGGTTCCTACTAATGTTTTCTGTAGAGTCCCAGGCCGCCCTGAATCCATATCAGCTGAAAAATTGGAATACCAAGGCTAAGAGGAGCATGAGGTTGAAGAGAAGTTCTGCTGCTGAGAAGAAGAATTCTGTTCTTGCTGAATGAACGGATAGCTCGTGTTTGATCTGTTTTGCGTTTCTATTAGTTATGAAGTCGCATTTATGATGTAATAGACTTAATAGACTATTAGCCCGTGTTTTGTGATTTCAGTGACTCTGAATCGTTATTTAACTCTTGGGACTCGTGTTTTATTCGGTTATGAAATGAAGAATTGGCTTCTGTCCGTTCTCTCTATTCAGTCTTCTTCCTCTCCCTTGTCACTATTTCTGGCCGGCTACATCCTGCTGGACTTGAAATTGTAACGAACAAATCATACAGCTCGTTACAACTGATATCAGAGCGAGGTTCTTCATATCCAACCCGTAACATCACAATAGTTAGACACAAGTCATGGTAGATCCAATGACAAAATCAGCTTAGCTGGAAGCGAGGGCGGAGATGACGAGGGTGAAACATGAACTAGTATCCGGGAAGAAAGCAATGGGGTCGGTTCCTCAAGCAGATCTAGACACAGGCCAGATCCAGGATGATCGTATGGATAACTTAGAGAAGGAGGTGGAGCTAGTGAAGATACAACTAGACCGCCTCTCTGATGAAATACATGACAATATTGAGTGGTTAAAGCTCAGACTGCCTGATCTGAGCAGTACATGGTGTTATTCCAGCAAAAGATGGAGAGATAGCTGAGCTCAGTGGTAGAACTCTACCATAAGCAGAACACCAACAAGTCATCTTGGGCGAGCCTCCATAAAAAATTGCTCGACCATCAAGGACCTACCACGAGGAAGATTACGGATATGAGGACATAGGGCGTGGTAGAAAGGCAAAAATGCCTTATTCTGATTTGCCTAGATTGAATGGGTAGAATCCTCATTCTTGGGTGGAAAGGAGTAGTGGGTTTTTTGCCATCTACATTGGTATACGTGAGTATGAGAGGGTGGAATTTGCACGAATACATTTTGAAGGGGATGCAGACACTTGGTTCAGGAGCCTGAAATCGCCTAAACCAATAGATTGGGATAGGTTCATTGCTGCTGCTCTTATTCGCTTTGATATTGAGGATCCTGATAATCTGCTAGAAGATTTCATGTGTCTAAAGCAAGGTAGTAGTGAGTCACTGCAGAATCTACTTCATAGGTTTGATTCACTTGTGACTTTTGTGATGATAGCATACCCCGAGTTTGGAGAAACATTCTATAAGGAGAAATTCATAAGGAGTCTTCAGTTTGAACTAAGATCAGCTGTGAGGGTTGATAATCCTAGTACCTTACTCCAAGCAATAGCATAAACAAAAACGCAGGAGCAGACTGTTTGTTACCTGATTGACAAAATAGTTGCTGGAGCTGTTCAGAAAATGAATGTCAAACCTCCCCACAGATCACTAACTCAGAATACTAATAGAGCTAAGATTGTAGCTCAGTCAAAGAAGAAGAAATTTATATCAAACGCTGAGATGGAGAGGATTGAAAAAAAGCTTTGTTTCAAGTGTGGTACTCCATTTGTACGTGGACACCGCTGCACTACCAAACTGTTCGCGTTACAGGCAGAATATGACACTCATATGAGTCCTAACAGTAGTCTAGAGGAGGGGTATAGTCCTAGTGATGAGGTAGTGTTGGAGCAAGTGGATGATGGAAGCCTATCTCTCAATGGCATCTGTGGGCATAACAGTGTAAATACTTATCGTGTCCAAAGCTGGTTCAAAGGAGAACCTTTACAAGTGTTGGTTGACAGTGGTAGTTCACACTGTTTTGTGGATCAGAGATTTGCAGAAGGGATGAAGTGTGTAAAAGAATATGCGAAGCCTATGATGATAGAAGTTGCTGATGGTGCTAGGAGTAGTAGTGATGTACAATGGAAGGATTTCAGGTGGACTATGCAAGGGGTGGAGTTCGTTTGTTCACCAAGAACTTTTCCATTACAAAGCTATGATCTGATTTTGGGAGGTGACTGGCTGAAGCTGCACGGTTCAATGCTATATGATTATGTGAATATGATAGTGACTATAATCAAGGATGGAGAGCCCTTACAAATCCAGGCTTACCATGGTAAGCAGGAGCTGAAGGTCCTATCAGCTGAAAAAAATGTCAAAGCTGCTTAGGAGTGGAGTGAACAGATGC
Source organism: Pinguicula moranensis (assembly GCA_028565015.1). Lineage (NCBI taxonomy): Eukaryota > Viridiplantae > Streptophyta > Magnoliopsida > Lamiales > Lentibulariaceae > Pinguicula > Pinguicula moranensis. The sequence goes on along the minus strand of JAOWBN010204138.1, from coordinate 8,717 downwards.
AGAAGGAAAGTTGCAGGTCACTAACGAACAAGAGTCCACCACCAACAGTCCTGAAGCTGAGGATATCAGGACATTGCTGAACATTGTTGTACTGATATTTTTCAGGAGCCTAAGGACCTACCACCAAGGAGAGATGTGGAGCGCAGCATCACGCTGATACCTCATGCAATATCAAGGAAGCAAGTGCTTTACAGGATACCCCATTATCAGAAGGATAAGGTTGAAAGAATAGTTAGTGAGTTGCTGGAGTTTGGGTTGATAAGGAGGAGTCACAATCCCTTTGCCTCACTAGTTAAAAAGAATGATGGAGGGTGGAGGATGTGTGTGGACTACAACTATTTGAACAACCTCACAGTTAAGAGCAGATTTCCCATACCTGTGACTGATGAACTCCCGCATGAGCTGCATGGGGCTGTTTGGTTCAACAAGCTCGATCTGAGGGCATGTTATTTCTAGATTAGGATGGCAGAGAAGGACATGCACCTTAACAGTTTTGTCACACACCAAGGTCAATTTGAATTCATGGTGATGCCATTTGGTTTGTGCAACGCGCAAGCCACGTTCCAATGCCTAACGAACCAGGTTTTTCCTGCTTTAATCAGGAAGTTTGTGTTAGTTTTTTTTGATGATATATTGGTATATAGTTGTAACTGGACAGATCACCTGCTACACCTTGAAGCTGTCTTGCTAGAAATGATGAAACATCAGCTCTTCGCAAAGGAGTCCAAATGTTCCTTTGGATAGAATTCTGTGGAGTATCTCGGCCATGTCCATATCTGAAGTTGGAGTGTCAACCGATCCCTCAAAGATTAAAGCTATAAAGAACTGGTCTCAACCTAACACCCTAAAGTCTTTGAGTTTTTTTTTGGGGTTGACAAGATATTACAGGAAGTTTATAAAGGACTACGGAACGATTAGTAAACCACTTACTAAATTGTTGAAGGATGCCTTCACATGGTGTGAAGAATCTGATAGAGCATTTGAAGCATTGAAATTGGCCATGTGTACATTCCCAGTTCTGCGCCTGCCAGATTTCAGTATGCAGTTTGAAATTGAGACAGATGCATGTGATCAAGGTATTGGTGCTGTTCTCACTCAAGGGGAGGACCCATAGCATATTTCAGCAAGTCCTTAGGAGTGAAGCAGCAGGGGTTATCCACCTATGAGAAGGAGCTGCTGCAGTTGTACTTGCTATCAAAAAATGGTGTGGATATCTCCTAGGAGTCCCTTACATTATTAAGACCGATCAACAGGCAAATCTAATACTTATTGGAGCAAAGGGTGCACACAATGACGTAGCCGAAACTAACTTCCAAGCTCTTAGGATATGACTTCATTGTGCAGTATAAGAAAGGAGTTGAAAACAAGGCTGCGGATGCATTATCAAGGTTTGGTTCCGAGATTAAGTCTACATGCCATGGTATATCCGAAGGGAAAGCTGATTGGATGAATGAGGTGGGTGAAAGTTATGCTGGAGACCCTCATTTCTACAACATCTTACAAGCTAAATCTGTTAGAGCAGATAGCCATCCGGAGTACACTTTTCAGGGTGGAATATTGAGGCGTGCATGGAAGATATGTGTTGGAATTGGTCCTGGACTCAGAAACAACATCATCACTATGTTGCATGACTCGCCTGTAGGAGGTCATTCTGGAATCCATGCAACTCTGAGCCGAATAAGGACTTATTTTCACTGGCCAGGTTTAAGGCAGGATGTGGAAAAGTGGGTGAAAGGCGGAAAGGTTTGTGCAAGAAGTAAAGCTGATACCTCAGCTCATGCTGGGTTGTTGCAGCCACTTTTCATTCCTACAGCTCCATGGAAAAGTATCAACATGGACTTTATTGAAGAACTACCAAAATCTGAAGGGAAACAACTTATATTTGTAATAGTGGACAGATTCAGCAAGTATGGACATTTTGTAGCCATGTCTCATCCATATACTGCTGAATCAGTGGCCATGGCATTCCTAAATCATGTCTACAAATTGCATGGCTTACCACAAGAAATTATATCAGACCGTGACAAGGTTTTCACTAGCCAGCTGGGGAGTGAACTAATGAAGCTGTTTGGAGTGAAGCTAGCCCTCAACACTGCCTACCATCTTCAGTCTGATGGACAGACTGAACGTGTAAATCATTGCCTGGAAACATACTTAAGGTGTATGTGTTCCCAGCAACCTCACTCTTGGTCCGGCTACCACTGGCCAAATTTTGGTACAACACAACTCATCATTCTAGTGCCAAGATGACACCCTTTAAGGCTTTATATGGTTATGGCGCAAGGCACATTCCCTTACCATTATCCGCAGGTGCCACAGGGATGACAATTAAGGAATTCCTCCAGCAGAAGGAAGAGATACAAGTATTACTGAAGGAAAATCTGATGAAGGCCAGTGAAAGGATGAAAGTTAATGCTGATAAGCTAGAGTGGAGCACCAGTTTATGAAGGGAGATTAGGTCTATTTGAAGTTGCATCCCTACCAGTGTTGTCAGGGGCGCGGGGCGCATCGAGGCGATTAGGCCAAAATTCGGGGCGCGGGGCGACGGGGCGCGCGCCTCACGTTTCGGGGTGCAATTTTTTAATATTTAAAAATTAAAATTAAATTATTTATTCAAAATCAATATATACTTAATTTTTTTTGGGATCATCCAATCAAAATCAATATATACTTAATTTTTTATATTATCATCCAATCAAAATCAATATAAACAATAAAATAAAATTATTAAAATATTTTGTATTGTAATTAAAGACAGAACAAATGAATTTAACAAAAGTAATTAATTATTAAAATATTTTGTATTATAATTATATAAAAAAAATTAATTACAAAGAGCCTTATTAAGGACAAAAAAGTTGCTGGTGGCTGAAATTTTCGTGTAGATTTAAAATTGGGGAAAGGGGATTTATATAATGGTCTTAGGTCATTTAACTTATGAATAAAAGACCAAAATGCCCTAAAAACCTATAAAGAAAGCCCAATTAATTTCTCAGCCCATTTTCGCTTCTCTGCCTTGCTTCTTCTCGCGCCTCCTCGCTTCTCCTCGCCTTCCTCGCTTCTGCCGCTTCTCCTCGCCCCAGCGCCGCCTCACGGTTGTCGCCCGCCCCACCCCGCTACGGGGCGCCGCCACCAGCGCCCTGAGCGCCTCGCGCCTGGGGCGCGCCCCAGGCGCGCTTCCGACAACACTGATCCCTACAAGCAGAATTCCCATCAGTTCAGGCGCAATATGAAGCTATCTCCTCGGTACTACGGCCCTTACACTGTGCTGGAGAAGATTGGATCAGTTGCTTACATGCTTGATCTACCAGGAAGAGACTAAGATACATCCTGTTTTTCACGTTTCCCTACTTATAACTGAGAGGTCTTATCATGTGAACCTCCTATAATGAGATCTGATGGTAGTTTTGTTGTATTTCCCGAATAGGTTTTAGACAAGAGGATTAAACCAAGCAAGCAGAGGCCGGTGGAACAATGGTTGGTCCATTGGAGAGGATCCGCAGACAAGCAAGCCACTTGGGAGGATTCAAATCTTATACGTAAGCATTTTCCACAGATTGACCCTTGGGGACAAGGGTCCAAAAAAGGAGGTAATGTAGAGTCCCAGGCCGCCCTAAATCCATATCAGCTGAAAAATTGGAATACCAAGGCAAAGAGGTTGAAGTGAAGTTCTGCTGCTGAGAAGAAGAATTCTGTTCTTGCTGAATGAATGGATAGCTCGTGTTTTATCTGTTTTGCGTTTCTATTAGTTATGAAGTTGCATTTATGATGTAATAGCCATAATAGATTATTAGCACATGTTTTGTGATTTCAGCGACTCTGAATCGTTATTTAACTCTCGGGGCTCGTGTTTTATTCGGTTATGAAATGAAGAATAGGCTTCTGTCCTTATCTGTTCTCTCTATTCAGTCTTCTTCCTCTCCCTTGTCACTATTTCTCGCCGGCTACATCCGTCTGGACTTGAAATTGTAACGAACAAATCATACAGCTCGTCACATTTTCACCACCAACAAATCAAGTGAAAAATGAAAAGGCAGCATTATCGCATCAAAGCCACAGGAAATAAAGATGGGAGTATAGGACATTGAGGGCCAACATACCCCAGGCAACCGTGCATTCCTCGCTTGTTGCACTCGCTTGATTCGCCTGGCACTCGATGCCTAATCACAGCTCCACAAATACTAAATCAATTTAACTCAGATAACATAATAATAGATTATTTTTCAGGAAAAGGACTCACAGAGATCCATAATATGATTCCTGCAGATAGCACAATTATCGACCACAATATCTGCATCCAGAAATGAGGTTTAAACCTCTATCAACATCAGGAGTTGATTCCTCAAGTAACAACTGAAGACAAAAGGCTATCAAGAGTAGAGTTCATCGAATACCCCAAGCCCAGAGAGCGACGGCGTTCCACTTCTTAATCTCGAATCGCTTTGCTTTCTTGTTTGACTGCGTCGGAATGGTGACTGAAGGACCGGCGCCCGAGGACCCCTCGCCGGCGAGAGCCATAGTCAAGTCAGTGTCGATCGATGCCATCTTCTTTCTCTAAGCTAGGGCACTGAAAAATGGTTGGATCCTTCTTGAGGTTCGGAGTTTGGTTCTCTGTTTCCTGTGATGACAGGCAATTATAATAACCATCGGACTAGGTTATTCAGATTTCTATCCCGCAAATCACTTTTCGTGTTTTTGCGCAAATTGTTGTAATTTGTGTAGTGATGGAGGGCAAAGATTCAACTAAGAAGGCAGAATTGAGCGGCTCTTCATCAATTCCATCTTTTTGATAGAATTGTTTTTTGACTCCAATCCCATCATTTTTAACAAATCTCGTGGGCAAGGAATTGAATTCTCTTACCCGCTTGATTTACTGTGTGTATAGTAAACATAGAATTGCGCTTGAATTCTGTCATAATGACTTATAATTCTGTCTAGTAAATAGGCCCTAATAGAACTAATTAAGGTAATTATTTGTTGATTACCTAATATTAAGAATACTAATTAGAGTAGGATTCTACTACCTAATTAGGTTTAGGATCAATTATGTAATTATACATTAATTACTAAAACTAAATCCCTCCATATAAATAGGGCGTTTAGTACGTCTATTAACACACTCTATTTTTTTTGTTCTCATTTGTTGAGACCCAAAAACATATATATAGTTTTTCTTGAATTGTTGCATTATCATCTGTGTGAAGGTGGAAATCTGAGTACAAGGAGACTCTGGTAGACAATTGGTTCATGTTCGTGATATAATCAAATAGAATATTACATTTCTATACGCTTCTACATTAAAGGTATGATTCATACGTATTTAGTTTAACTATTAGATCCGAATATGATTATATTCATTCTTTTATTTGTTAATAATTCGATTCGTCAGAGATGGCGATCTGTTCTTCCTGTACTGTAGCCCTCCCTTCCTATCTGTAGCAATCTCTGCCTGGTTCTCCTCCTGAGTCAACCGAACCTCTGTGCCCCTCCCCCCGGGAAGCCTCATGCTCCTGTGGAGCACTTGCCCTATTTTTTTCCTATTTACAAGCCGCAACTTCTCCCGTTCACTATTCATCCAACCCTTCTTCCGTTATGAATCCATGGACGATCCCGACCCACCAACTGAAACTCATGAGAAGAGCAACTATTAAAGTTGGGAAAGCTCCCATAGATCATACGATGAGGTTCTTTCCTCATAATCCTCTTCCGGCAAAAGAAAGACTAGGTCCACGAGTTTCACAGCCAAGCGCTCCTTCTGCCTCCCAGAGAGTGTCCACCTTCTACATCACAAACTTCCCAAAGGGGTGTGACGCAGATCGGTTGAGTAGTGCCCTGAAGCACCAGGGAACACTACACAGCCGTGGCTAGAAAGCTTAACAACAAAGGCCATCAGTTCGGATTTGTGGAGTTCTCCTACGTGCAGGACATTGAGCTGTTGTTATTCAAACTGAATAACACATGGTTAGGCTCCTACCGTCTCCAAGCAAATCCAGCGAGGTATCCTAAGCCTAATCGGAATATCAAAAAGATACCAGCTGCAGCCACTTATGTCCCTGTGAAAACACCACAGGTCCCCCCAACAGATAAGCCCTCAACATCAGTGACTCCTCCAACTCACATAGACCTGTACCTGAAATCAGATCTCCCAGAATCATGGCTTAGTCGAAGCTACGCAGCTACTCTAACCCAGAAACACAGACTGGGTGATTTTCAAAGAGCCCTAAGAGCAGATGGCTACATAAATGTGAATGCAAGCCCGTTGAACTGTGAAACAATACTTCCGTGGGAAGACGAGGCATTGGATTTGAGTAATCTGTTAAAACGCGATATGAATTGGTTGTCACGCTGGGTTAAGAACATCACCCCTTGGTCACCCATTAAGCCGATCAATAGCCGTATTTGCTGGGTACAAGTTTTTGGACTCCCGATTCATGCGTGGTCCCAGAATAACTTGACTGCTATTGGTAACAGGATAGGATCCTTGGTCTGTATTGCGGATATCACCTTAGCCAAACAGAACCTAGAATCCGCTTATGTAGTGGTCCAAATACCCCTAGGTTCTCGTATTGAACAATGTATGCAGGTGCTAGTGGATGACACCTTACATGAACTGTACTTGATGGAGACTGTGAAAACAGAATCGCCTTGGCAATGTGGTAGTTCATCTAGTTCAGATTCTGACTCAGTGTCAGTTGATGCATCCTCCCTCGGCTACTCAGATAGCGCAATCGAGCCTATCCCTCTTCTAGTCGACTATCATATCACTTCGGAGCCAATGACTGTGCCTGTGCTTGATCTAAAGATCGCACCTAACCTTCCTAATGAAACCCATGAAACCTCAAACACTTTGATCACAGCGAGTCATGAATGTATGCCACCTAAGATTACTGGGTGGACTCAATGCACAACTGAATTGAGATCAGGGAGCTCTCAGTTGGGAGCAGAAGTTGTTCACAATGTGTATGGCACACCAAATCCTGAAATCAGCATGATACATCCTACTGCCACTATGCTTATGTTGGAAAATGATCCTGCAAGTTCATTGGTGACTGACTCTCTTAGTAAGGATTCCTTACAAGCTGTAATGACGGAAGTAGAAGCCCTATCCTCTCCGTTGTACGCTGAAGAAAATTCCGGTTCTCCTCTGACTTCGGATGAGGTTTGTTGTTCACAAGGAACCAATGGCTTATCCTTGGTAGCTGTCACAATTATTAATGACTCCATGTCAGCAGTAAGTAAGGAAGTAGAAGATTGTCACACACCGCCCGCCTGTAAAACCTCTGCAGTGAAAGTGGGGATAACATATAGTCTGGAACTGGTTGATGATCAAGAAACTCCATTAACTGTTAAACATGTATGCAATTCTGAATACCCTCCTCTGGCTCCTGGACCTATAGAGGTAAGATCCAAGAACAGGAAAGTGGGAAAGTCGTGGCTTAATAGACCTAAAACTAGAAGTCAGACAAGAACCGTGGTGGACCCAGCCCGTGAAGAAAATCTGGCTATTCTGGACGCATGGCTAGGGCAGATAGTTGCACAGTCCTCTGCCAGCCCTCCCCTGCCCCTAGCTAACAAACCTCTTCCTGACCCTCTCAGAAACTACAATGTTGAATCTATTATGTCAATGGGACAATAGCTTGGAGTGGTTTATGGTTCTAAGCAGAAAGTCTTTCGTAGGATTTTGGAGGACATGATAAACAGCATCCACAGAGACACAGCCACAACTTCTTGTGTGCTCGAGAAAAATGGAGACTCATGAAAATAGTAACATATAATGCTCGCGGTTTAGGCAATCAAGAGAGGAAAAGGCAGGTAAAGCAATTAATACAGAAGGAAAAAGTGGACTTCATAAGTGTACAGGAAACCAAACTCAACACTATTGATAGAAAAATCTGCACTTTCTTATGGTACAACTCAAATTTTGATTGGTGCTACTCTGGATCAGTTGGCACATCAGGTGGGTTACTTTGTGTGTCGGATAAGAATAAGTTCGCCAAATCTTCTATATTTGCGGGTGAAGGATATCTGGGGGTTTCTGGCCATTGGTTTGATGAGCAGGAAGTCTCCCATATGGTAAATGTCTATGGTCCTGGGGACTTGATCAGTAAACAAGATCAATGGAATCATTTAACTGAAGATTTGCTTCAACACAAGTTAGGTAAGTGTTGTTTAATGGGTGACTTTAATGCAGTTCTGGCTCTACATGAAAGAAAAGGGGTGGCAACTCAGAATTATGTACAAGAAGTGAATCTGTTTAACTCTTTTATCAACAACCTGGGGCTGCAGAATCCGAATATGGAACGCAGGAAGGACACTTGGTATCTGAAGTCTCTAAAATCTATGAGCAGATTAGACCAGTTTCTTCTTAGCAGCAAGTGGCTTGATTCTGGTGAAACTTGGGTGCAAACTGGTTTGGACAAAGATGGATCAGACCAATGCCCAGTAAGTCTTTCCTCTAAACAGTTGAATTGGGGGCCCAAACCAATTAGGATCTTTGACAATTGGTTGCATGAGAAGAGCTACACTGAAATGGTTAGTCAAGTTTGGGGCAGCACACATATAACCCGATTTAAAAGCTTCCAGATCTTGAAGAAAATTAAGATTCTCAGAGACAAAATACAGCTGTGGAATATTTCAAGACCTAGGAACTGGGCTGAACAAAGGAAAAATCTGTTGGATAGCATTAAAGAACTGGAGCTGGCTGCAGAGTCTGATAC
>JAOWBN010204127.1:0-14496 GCA_028565015.1 Pinguicula moranensis | reverse complement strand
CCAAGCAGCTAAGTTAACCTGATTTGGTTTACCATTTATGAAGGTTTCAAGTGTTGGAATCTGTGTATCCAAGAAGCCTGGTGAAATGTGACCTGTGCATTCAATCCAAATTTTCAATTTCCTCTGTATTTGCAGATAGATTATGCAATTAGTAAATAGATGTGTGACGTCTTCCTCTACAGCTCTGCATAGCGGACAAGAAATTTCATTTGTTCCGTGTATAATATGTCTCTCTTGTAGCACTTTTTTTTACATGTATTGAATTTTCTAGCATCTGCCAACTGAAGTTTTGGATCTTTTTTGGTGTGATGTTATTCAATACGCTTATCAGTCTGGAGGCAACATCTTGTGAGTACGGGTAGGGGGTGTTTTCCATTATCTTTGAGTAAGCATTCTTGACCGTGTGGCTACCATCCATCGCCCCTTCAAAGGTGTACCTGTCATTTGTAAAAGCATGTGGATTAAAATTACGAATTTCATGGTCTATTGGTAATCTTCTCCAAGTCAGTTCCATTGCCATGTATTGTTTATCCAGCATCCCATCTCTGACACACGAGCGTGTTTGGATGTACTCATCTTGTAGAGCCATGGAAACAGGTCAGCTAGTGTTCTGTTTTGGCACCATTTGTCCTGCCAAAATCTAATCCTGGTTTCATCTCCTACACTTAGCTTGATGATCTGGTTAAACCAAATAGTATTTGCAACTTCCTGCAAGGATCTCCACCATTCAGAGGCATGTATCTGACTTCTAGCCCTGATAGATATGCTAGGAGCCGCTGGTTGTCTAAGTGCATTAAACCCTCCTATTTGGAGTGTTCTGAGAGTATTTTGAGTTGATAATGTCCATAGCTAGGCTTGCTTCATCATTTAGTATTCTAGCTATCCATTTTCCTATCATTGCATCAATGAAAAATTGGAGATATCTTACTCCCAGACCTCCCCTTTCCTTAGCAACAGACACCTTGTCCCAGGATACCCAATATGCTTTTCTATTTTCTTCTGTTGCACCCCATAGGAATCTTCTCTGGATTGTTGTTAGCTTCTTAAGGATTTCAGCACTCTCTCAATCTCTGGGACCATGAATTTCTGTCTCCTGGTGGCAAGCTTGTACTCTTAAATTCAGACTTAGCTGCTTTACCTTCTCAATTCTTTGACTTCTTGAGAGCCCCTCAAGGGGTCATCAAGAAACTGAAAGCTATTCAAAAAGATTATTTATGGAACAAGAAGCCTAACAAGAAGGCCATGTGATCGACATCTTGGAAGAAGGTCTGCACACCTATTAAAGAAAGAGGTTTGGGAGTCAGACACCTCGGGTATTTTAATCAAGCCTTGTTGGGAAAGTGGGGGGCAAAACTACTAAATGGGGATGACAGTTTGGCTTCAAATTTCTGCATTCAAAGTATAACTTCAATGGTTCACTGCACATTGGAGACATCAATGCACTGTCTACCCACCCTCAGCCTATTTCTATGTACAGTGGCCGAAGAAGAGCCAGATCTTATGCATCTCAATGGTGGAATGACCTCCAGGATCTTGCTAGAACATATTGGTTTAGGGATCTCACTATGATGCTGATTTGGCAATGGCAACAGATTCATATTCTAGCTGAATCAGTGGCACAAACAATGTGCCCTTGCTGTTCAATTTCCCAGGCTGTTTAGGCTTGCCTCTCCACCTTTAGCCTGCATATCAGACATAGGACAATATCAAAATGGCTCCTGGCACTCGTTCTGGAATTGGCGCATAACATTAAGGTATTCTAAAAACACTGAACTGTCAAACCTTCACTCATTTTTGCATGACTGTCCAGGCATCACTGAGGGACCTGGCAAATACACAGTCAGAATGGCATATAAGCATTTGGTTTCTGCACAACCTACTCCTTACACTACACATAAAGTTTCCTTACTAACTTCAGTATGGGGCACACTAGCACCTAAAAAAATACAGATTTTTGTATGGAAATTGCTGCAGGATACCTTCTCGCACAAGGTGCAATGATGAGAAGAGGATTGTTACCAGAAGACCAAATATGCCAATGCACATTCTATCATTCTTACTTTGAAACTGTACTCCACTTATTTTCTTCTTGCTTAACTACGGTACAGGTGTGGAAGGAGCTTGTCACATGGCTCCAACTGTAGCCCATGGATACCTCCATGGATTAGCTTTCCTCAATGGCAACTTTCTCTACTCTATCTCCTATGACCAACCTTCAAGCATAGAGAACCATATTGTTCTCAGCAGTATGGCACATTTGGCTAGCAAGAAAGTACTGCAATTTTAGAGCCTGTCAGCCAGACAAAACTTTGGTTTGCGAGCACATCAAAATATATGAACAAGTTTGCATTTAGCAAGCAAGACTTCTTTGCAGGAGATGGCTTTATAGGAGTTTCAGGTTTTTGGTGCAATGATACCACAACTGCTAATATACTAAACATTTATGGAGCATGTGACCTATCAGCCAAGCTTATCTAGTGGAATGATATCAAGCATACACAATAATAAGGAATCAGAGAAATGGTTCCTGATGGCGGTTTTAATGTAGTTCGTGACCAGAGAGAGAAAATGCAACTCTACCCGTGTCAATGCTTCTGAGATAGCAGCCTTCAGAACCTTTGTAGACGACATGATGCTCAAAGATTTAAGAATGATAAGGAGAAAATTTACTTGGCACTTAAAGTCAATGGAGGCAATGAGCAGACTTGATAGATTTTTAATTAATGATCCCTGGATTGGTCATGATGCAAGCTGGATCCAGAGTGGACTGGATAAAATGAACTCGGATGATTGTCTAGTATCTATTTGCAACACGTTTCTAAATTGGTAACCCTTTCAGAGTACTTGGTGATTGGTTAGCTTTGGATGATTTCAATTCCTTGGTGGCTGCTATCTATTCTAATACCTGTCCAGAGGATTTTTTTCAAGCTTTAGACTCAAAGTTAAAATTAAAGCTATTCGAGAAGGAATTAAATCTTGGAATCTTTCAGCTCACAGAGACCTTAAGTCTGAGAGAAAACACACTCTACTTCAGTTGTCTGAGCTCGAATTAAAGGCAAAACTCACCAATAATGTTGAGATTCAGCATGAGGTTATCAACATGAGGGCTAAAATGGAAGATATCACTAGGAAGTTGGACTGCCTAACCTTCAGAAGTTAAGAGTTAATTGGATCCAAAGGGTGATGCCAACACATCCTATTTTCACAGCTGGTTAAGAAAAAACAAAAATAGAAATGCTATAAAAGGTATTTGGGAGGGATACTAGTGGATTGAGGAGTCTGATCAAGTTAAGGATGTTTTCAAGAGGCACTTTGGGGAGAGGTTTTCTGAATAGGCATGGTGTAGACCCTCAGTCAGATGCATCAGTTTCAGACGTTTATAAGAATCCAGTAAAGTCATGCTGGCTCTTCCCTTCTCTGAGCAGGATATTATGGCTACTATTTCAGATTGTGACAGTGGGAAAAGCCCTGGTCCAGATGGGCTGAACTTCAAAGATGACATCCTTTAGTTGTTTTCTAGAGTTTTATAAAAATTGTAGGCTGGCTAGAGGAACTAATGCGGCTCACATCACTCTGCTGGCAAAGACTGATGGCCCGCTGACATTTCAAGATTTTAGACCTATAACCCTCATTGGAATCATGCCTAAAATCCTCTCAACGGTGCTGGCAAACAGAATCAGGGGAATATTCGAGGTAATCATCTCCCCTGCTCAGACAACTTTCATCAAGAGTAGGAAATTATTGGATGGTTTTCTGATCGCAAATGAGGCTATAGATGAGTTAAGAAAGCTCAGAAAACATGCAATCATTTTCAAAGTTGACTTTGAAAAAGCATTTGACACTGTCAATAGGAAATATTTATAAGATATAATGCTGCAAATGGGATTTCCAGCCTGTTGGTGGATTCATGAAATACTATCTTTTGCCTCCTCTTCTATTCTTGTCAATGGTAGCCCATCACATGAATTCTTCCCCAAGAGAGTCCTGCACCAAGGTGATCCCATATCCTCCCCAGCCTTATTCTTGCTAGCAGCTGAAGGCTTCTCAGTCCTGTTATTCAAGGCCATTGAGCTAAACATATTTAAAGGGATTGAAATTGGGAGGGACAAAGTGCCTTAAAGTCATTTGCAATTTTTCAATGACACTCCTCTTTGGTGAGGCTGATTGGCCAACCATAAGAGCTTTCAAGGCAATCCTCGTGAATTTTGAAATCACTTCAGGCCTGAAAATCAACTAGTCAAAGAGTAGCCTCATTGGCTTAGGTATTCATGTTGATACTTTAGAAGAGATGGCTGTTTTCATGGGCTGCAGAGTCAGATCCCTTCCTTGCAAAATACTTGGGGCTTCCTTTAGGAGCAAATCATGCAAAATCTGCTACTTGGTCTCCGGTGGTGGATAAATTCAAACGCACTCTCAATTTATGGGACCACAAATTCTTGTCCTCTGGTGGTAAATTAATTCTTCTTAACTCAGTTCTTGCTGCTTTGCCCTATCACTATTTTGCTTTCTTTAGAGCTCCATAGGTCATACTAAAGAAGTTGACCTCCTGTCAAAGAGCTTTCTTCTGGAACAGACAACCAAATAAAAAAGGCATAAGCTAGTCATCCTGGAAGAAACTATCCAGTGCTACTGCGGATGGAGGACTGGGTATACGCAGTCTTATCACTTTTAATCAAGCCATGCTTGGCAAGTGGGGAGCGAGAATCATAATTGGAGACAGGAGCTTAGCAATGCAAATATTGAGATCCAAATATGGAGTTAATGGAGTCTTATATGCTGGAGATTTGAAGGAATTAATCAGACCATCCATCCCAACTATAAGAATGAGGGGCATAAGGCGAGGAAGAGCCTACGCTTGTCATTAGTGGAATAGCATTCAAGATCTCATGAATACTGATTGGTTTAAGCAACAGGCTCTGATTCAGGTTGGAAGAGGTGATGGTACTCGTTTCTGGCTAGAGAAATGGCATAAAAACACTCTACTAGCTGATCAATCCCCAAGGCTATACAGAGTGGTTTCAGATCCTACTATATATTTATCTGATTCTCGGTTTTAGTCCAATTGTTCTTGGACATGGTCCTGGAACTGGCGTAGACAGCTAAGAACATTTGAAGTTTCTGATCTAACTGACCTTCTCTCATTCTTGCTGGATAACTCTGTGAAGTCCAATGGAGTAGACAAATTTATCTTCTCAGGTAATGCTGATGGTCACTACTATGTCAAGGCAGCTTATAAACACATCGTTGCAGGTACTCCACCAGTCTTCTCCCATCCAGAACCCACATTACTAGCCAGCATCTGGGATACTCCAGCTCCAAAGAAAATCCAGATTTTTGTTTGGATGATGCTACAAGATGCACTACCTACGCAAGGAGCCTTAAATAGGAGGGGCATCATACTTGAAAACCAGATATATCTATGTAATTTCAGCACTTCTACACATGAAATTGTGCCACACTTATTTTCTTCTTGTGACTTAATTATCTAGGTCTGGATGGAGGCCCGGAGATGGTTGGTATGTGAGCCACTGCTCCACCTTGCACAACTCCCCTCCCTGCAGTCTCCTCAATGCAGCCCCCTCGGACTAATCTGGCAGATTGGAAATCCATTTGGTTCTCTTTGGTTTGGTACATTTGGTTGGCCAAAGATGCATGTCATTTTCAAGCTACACATCCTTATGCATTCAAGATCATTGCAAATGTCAAAAAGTCCACTTGACTCTGGCTAAAATCAGAGAAATCTAGGAAGTTCTCCTTCTTGTTTAGTGATTGGTTACTGCATCCTATCAGCTGCCTCCATTTTTGTATGCTGATTACAGAATCTACACAATTTCCTGCATCTAAAACTGTATCTATCTATTGAGAATTGATCAGAAGCTTGTTCCCCATCGGATCATCCTCCTGAACTTATAGCATATGAGCTTCTAATTATGTCATGATACATTGAACTGTACCATATTTCCTCTGTGCGCTCGGTTTGCTCAGATTTAACATGCTACAACATCTGTGGTTTTCTGAGTGCAGGTTACTGATTATAGCAGATCAGTGAAAATCCCAATGCAACAGTTTCTCTTGAACCTCGCAATTGTTCCTCTGACCATTCGGATAATTAAAAGGATAGGCAGTTCTATCTGAATGAGAGTTTACTAACCACCCGGTTTGCAATGAACACCTTTGAGGTTTAGTTTTTGCTTCATTCATTTATGTCATGTGCAAACTTGAACACTTTTCATCGAAATGGAAGTTATGATTCTCCTTATTTAGATGTGACTGCACTCACCTTTTCATGTTGATATAGGGTATGAAGGGCGTTTTTTATTAGAGGTCCGAGACACGGTTCAAATGCTTTCTTCCCTACTCAGCCCCCTCTTATTAGGCTTATACAACTATCATTTCAATTCATTATAGCACAGGTTAGTGAGTTGATCCGGGACATTGGCTGTCTTTTTAGATCTTGGAAATACTACCATGAGTCAACCTACGAGAAAAGGAGCAAGGGAGGTGACAAAAATCTCAGGGCTATGATGCTATAAGGTAAACAGGCCGAGCCTTGCTATCTACTACAGTAAAAACACCTAGAGCCATTTGGTGGCCTGCATAGCTGACGGTTGGTAGATCAATGCTGAATATCTTCTATTTGCTTAA
Source organism: Pinguicula moranensis (assembly GCA_028565015.1). Classification (NCBI taxonomy): domain Eukaryota; kingdom Viridiplantae; phylum Streptophyta; class Magnoliopsida; order Lamiales; family Lentibulariaceae; genus Pinguicula; species Pinguicula moranensis. The sequence continues at coordinate 7,851 of JAOWBN010204127.1, read as the reverse complement.
GTGATGTTTTAAGTAATCTCATAGACCTACGCTATAAGGTATACAGGCAGAGCTGGGTCTTTAACAAGGTAATGATACCTGTAGTCATTCATATGGCAGCCTGCATAGTTGAGAGTCAATAGATCAATTTTGCTCATTTTTCCTTCCTCTTTTACTTTACAGAGAAATCTTGTAATTACTTTACAGAGAAACCTTGTTATTGTCGGTACCTTGGTTTCTTGATCCTTGATCCTAGATCCTATATTCTAGCTTTTTCTTTTTCTTTCTCTTTTTTTGTAACTCTTACCATTAGTAAGACTTTGTTTTTATTTTTATTAATGAATTTTGACTTATAAAAAATATAAGATGGAGAAATCTAAGAGGAGAAACCTCCCTTCTAGATATGGAGATGCCCTTCGGAAGAAGCAATGTCCAAAGACAGCTCAAGAGGAAGAGTGTACTAGGCTTGGGCTATTGGTGTGAGTTGGTTTATTCACATGACGACAAGGCGAGCAGGATTTATTTATTTTAAAGTTACAGCTTGCAACATCAAAATTTCAGTGATTCAATTAATGAAGTTGTTGGAATGTAAACAACCTCATTGTATATTTACAAGGATAAGGCAGCAAACATCTGATCCCCAACACCAACTTGGTTGGGAAGATACTGGATTTGTGATGGTGGTCTGCCTTTAGATTGCCTAAATAATTTTTTTAAGTTTTAATATAATTATTATCTAGATTACATCAAAACTAAAAAAAATTGAAAAGCCTAATACATAGCAGATGAAACCACCGAAATAATATTTGAAGAAACCAAACAAACAAATTCTTGTGTCTGTTACCAACAAAAGAACCAAAACCGACCAAGATTTATAGAATTTCCTTGCAATGTGGGAGCGCGGCTTGAATGTGGAAGCGGTTCGCCGGAATTGACGACGGTGGCAGAGAAACTGCGACGGTTGAGGTAGGTGATCGCAAGCGGTGGTAATGGGAGAGACGTTATTGGGGGGAGAGAGGGAGCCGAAAGATGGAGCGATTTTCGACAATTTTTTTTTTTTTTTTCGAATGAGGTCAGGGTAAAATAAATATTTCGCTTGCTGATGAATCGATAGTGTCCGTATGGATAAATAATCACAAGGGGGAGAAGTGGACAATTTATCACAACTCACAAGGTCGAGAGGATAATATTTACTAGACCAGGCAAAAACATTTCGGTCAGAAATCATAAAAATGGGATAAAATGAGATATATACGCCGAAACCGCACAAAAGACACAAACTGAACGGATCCTTAATATATAATATAATAATATAAAGAATTAACTATTAAAACTTTATATATATAATATAATAATCAATTATTAATATGTTAAACAGATTACTTACCACAAAGTTCTTGTACCTGGTACATGACTAAGCATAGGATTTCTAGATCTAGGTTCTGTTGGGCGAACTTGTACCATTCGACTAAAGAAATAAAGAAATTAAGTGTATAAATAGATAAACGCGTATCAGACCTTATGGGGTAAAAATTCAAGAACAAAATCATTAATGCTTATGCAAAAAATAGAGAATATCATACCAATGTGGAAATAGATAGTGCCCGAAAAATCCAACAGGTTCTAATTCGAACAAACACTATTATTTATACATTACATGGACCATGGCCGCGAGATGATTATGGACAATGGGCCACGAGAGGATTATGGGCCTTCGGTCATGAGAGGGTCGACTCCTGTGTCCTACACCGGATCATGGGCCCAACAGGTTTGATTGTCATTAAGGCTTAAACCCAACTGAATATAATAAAATATCAGGCTGTGACACTGCTAAATAAATTAGGGATAAATTGGAAGTAGTACATGAAGGTATAGATCAGGTTAAGGATGAAAAGATAAACATGCTTACCCAAAAGTATGAACTGTTTAGCATGGCCCCCAGTGAATCTATTTCATCCATGTTTAAAATATTTACAAATATTGTGAATGACTTGAAATCCTTGAGAAAAACTATTCCTTATGAAAATCTTGTGAGAAATATTCTCAGGTCTCTCCCAAAAGCATGCGAAGCAAAAGCGATAGCTATTCAAGTTAAGTTGTCAGATGTTAAGGCCAAAAACATATGGATTAGGAAATATCAATTAAGGAATGTTGGCACTAATCCCATGGACCCAAGAAAGTGTGGGTACCAAAATCAAGTGCTATTTAATGTCCTAGATGTGTTTGGGATCAGAGAAGTCAAGAGATGGGTGGATTCTTGATAGTGGATGCTCCAAACACATTATTGGAAAAGAAAGCCTCTTCAAGCTTCTTTAACTCAAAAGTGAAGGTGAAGTCAGGGCTAGAATTCTGATAATTTTAGGGGCAAGAAACACTCAAGCTCACGACAATAAGGATATAAACACTCGAATGATTGTGTAGCACAATTTCACAAATATGGACTCAAAACTCACAAATCTCTTTATTGCTTGATAACTTAACAAGTTCTGAAGTACTTATACCCACACATGGCCGAGCTAATTATAGCTTAAGGCTCTCAAAGCTCGGCCACAATTCTTGAATGCAGCCGAGAGGTCTAGGACTGTTTCCAAGATCCAAAAAGGTTGGCTTGTACCATGTTCTAAGGCATAGACTTTGTCTCGGTCCAGACTTATCCTACGCGTGTTCCAACGTGTCCTGATTATTTGGAGCATGCGCACACCCCTGTCCAACTCTTGGACAACAAGTTTGGTCGAGACACACATCGGTCATACACTACAACAAACTCCTACAAACTAGGGCCTGCTTTGGTCCGAACCATGGCCCATGTTTTCGAGTCATTTGGGTCTAAAATTGGTACTAACATGCTGACAAGTCGGTTAGAGTCAATAAAATTAAAAAAAAAAAGCACGGTAGAAATAAAAAAATGGCACTGACAACGTAAAAAGTACAATATTCGCCGCCTTGTGCGCATTTCTTGACCACCAGCCATTCTATTCGAGCCATTCGCCGATTTACTCGTGCGAATTAGGATTTTCTTGGTGCATTCGCTTTCTCCTTTCCTTAGCCATGGTCCTACGCTCATGATAGACCAAATCCCTCAAAGTTGCCTTATCCATGTAGTCCCAAGTCTTGGACGCTATCTCGATTGGCTCGGGTGACTCATATGCTCTTGCATTAGCCTCCCCAGGCTGAAAAGAACTCGTCCCCAAGTTCCCATAGCATGCACTCAAGTTTTTGACATTGAAGACATCAAAAGTCTTCAAGTGGGTCGGGAGCTTCAAGCGATAGGCATTATCATTGATCCTCATGATCACTTCGCACGACCCTATCTTTTTCTTTTTTTTGATAAGCCAAATTTTATATATGTATAAAAATATTCACAGTAGGTAAACTAATGAAAAGACAAAAACACATATGTGCAAGCTAACATCTTGGTGGTATTGAGTATTCATTGGTAAATTCAGCGTGGAGTCCCTTGATCGTGAACTGTATATCTTGCCCTTCCCTCTTACCCTCCTTTATAGCTAAGGGTGTTCAGGAACATGGCTCCCCTAACGTCCTGAATGCACAAGCATCTCAGCATAGAGTTCATCGCCTTCACCTGCTTTTCACCAAGTCTGAATGTCATGACTATCATCTTATCGATAGCCTTTTTCAGGAATGTCGGTACATAGCTCGGTTCAGCTTGGTGAGCTATCCCTGTATTGTGAGGAGGGAAAATCAGGTTGAGCTAGGTTGTACATGTTCACTTTCAAGACAACCATTCGGCCACCTTCACCATCAAATCTCAATACCTTCTATGATTTCCATTTTGTCTTTGAATGTCTTTGATTTTCATCTCTACTCCATGTATTTGTCTCATCCAGAAGACCATCTGCATCTTTGCTGTTTGTTTGCCTCTGTCAGTCCTTCAATATGTATCGCCTGCTCGTGGATCAGGCAGTAGTACATTGTCTTCAATCTTCAGCCTCTGGATCAGCAAGTCTTGTACTGCTTTATGATCCGGCTCTCTTTTGGTTATAGCCATTTGGTGCTCTGGTGTTACCATAGGACTGGATTTCCTTCCCATTTCTCTTTTCCTCTTCGTGTTTCTATTTTCCAGTGCATTTGATACATTGGTGCCTCACCATCTCATTGAAGAAGAATCAGAGATAGTGAGCTTCAAATTTCAGTGTAGTTTATTGTTTTAGTGTCATTGAAAGGAGCTAGGGATGCCTCCTGCTTCACCTAACCTGTACCATATTGAAAGTTGAAGATAGTTAAACCAGATAACCAGTAGGTGAGAGTAGGGGAGAGTGATCTTCACTGCAAATGTGTCATCACCCTTGGAGAAGCAGCCTGCAGTCACCTACTTACTCCGTGTTGTGTGTGATTTAAAACCATCTCAAAATAAAGGATTAGTACAAGTTATTAGAACATCAAACACATGCACGGATTCATTAACCAATCAGATAAAGAAAATGGGAATAAGGAAGCAGATCTTATGGTTCTTATTCTAATCCAAGTTGATCTTTGAATGAGCATTATGATAGACTGGATATGTACCTCCTGATTGTGGAAATGAGCCTGATTTCTAGTCCACCATATCTTCCATACTATAGCAATCCAGATTGCTTTCCACGCATCAGCATTTACAAGTCTGGGTTTCTAAGATTGGTTGCCAAGTTTGTTGTATTTGCCACTTGGGACTCCGTCTCGAGTTAGCACGGCCAAAACTTGGTCACCAACATTGAACACCACCCTTCTTCTTCTAGCATCATCACGAACTTTGTACTTCTCGTTGCTTTTGGTGATATTGGTTCGGACATGGTCATGGATACCCCATCTCTTTGCTTTAAGGCTGTATAAACCAACTTGTGGAGTGGGCTTTAAGTCTAACACTCCCAAGGGATTGTTTTTACACACCACCTCAAAAGGACTAAGGCAGTGGTGCTATTCTTTGAACGGTTGTAGGCGAATTCAACTTAAGCCAAGGCCATGTCCCATTGTTTTGGCCTTGATCCAGCTAGGCATCTGAACAAATTTCCTAAACTTCGGTTGACCACTTCACTTTGGCCATCAATTTTTGGATGATAAGCACTACTAAATTGTAGTTTGGTGCCATCTTCACCAACAAGCTCCACCAAAAGCTCACTAACTTGGTGTCTCGGTCCGAAGTGATGAACCTAAGCTCTCCATGGAGTCGTACAACCTCTGTGCAATAGCATTTTGCAATCCTCACGACATCCATTATTTTTTGGTGCGCCACAAAGTGTGCCATATTGGAGAATCGATCAACTACCACAAGGATAGAATACATACCCCTTTATGTTAGTGGAAAACCCAAGATGAAATCCATCATCATATATTGGAGAATTGGTCAACCATCACAAGGATATAATTAGTTCAAGTTGTTCTGTCCATTGATGAATTGAAGGACCTCATGACCCGTGAAGAGTACACAAAAAATAGAGCGAGGTTCGATACAATTTCTCTCTCGGCACATTCGGCGATTCTCAAACACAAACACACACCTCACCACTGCCATCGAATCTCTCCGATGGAGGCACTGGAGGAACCGCCTCCCATACCTAGCGAGGTAACACAAGAGGGTCTGCTAGAGGTTTCACATCCACCGGAAAACATTACTATGAAGGAAATGCTGGAAATCCCAGTCAACGGGAAGACTAGCATGTCTACAGAAGAAGGACAATAAAGAGTGGAAGATCCCAAATTTCAAAAAGAAAATCAAACGTATATCGACAAGCAATTAAGATGGAAGAACTGGATAGATCCGGAGATAGCCAAGAAGGATGGCGTGATGTACTACTTCACAAATTTTTTGGGGTCATGGACAGAAACAAAAATGAATCTTGCATTCATCAAGCTAGGTAGCGTGCAAAGCATCATCGTCCCTATGAAACTTGATAAGATGGGAAACAAATTTGGGTTTGTAAGATTCAACACAGTTGACAGAATCGGAGCGTTGACGAGGGCGTTGAATTCAGTACAAATTGGTGAGCAAACTCTACGTGCCAATGTTGTGAGATATGCGAAGCCAGGGGATCTCCGCCGTATCAACACTGTTGTGATGACTAAACCACTACCAGTAGTTCAGGAATTCAATTTCAACCAGACGGAGGATGAACTTGAATGGCTAAAAGATTTCCTGGTAGCATCTCTACGGGGGGTAACAAAAGAACAAGCCCTGCGGGATATCAGGAGCCGGACAGGGCTACAAATGGTGCACTTATACCTCATTCCAGGGGGACATGTGCTTATTCAAATAGTTTCAGAGGAACAGAAAGCTAATTTACTTGGCTCGGAGAACAAATTAGAAAAATGGGAATATTTGAAATTCGGCAATGGATGCCTTATGCAGCAGCACACCCACATGATAAGTGGATAACACTTTTGTGGTTTCCGGTTGAATGTTGGTCTAAAAGGTTTTTCACGAAGATTGTTGAGCAATTCGGGAAATTACTCCAGATCGATGAGTGTAAGCCGGATGCTAGAGACTATATTTTTGTCCGACTGGAAGTTAGGAAAAGCGGTCAGGCGAACCCAGTTCCATGGTTTAATGTCAATGTGAAAGGCCAGAAATATTACATCCATGTAAGAGAAGAGCCAAATCAATGGCGAAAAATCACTAGACCAACGACGGTGACACCGCAGCTGGCGCCGATGGGCTTAGACAATTTAGTCTGGCCGGAGCTGAGCCAGGAGGAAAACAAAAAAGAGCCATTGAAGGAACAGACAAAAATGGTCATGGCTCGTGAATTAAGAGACATATTCAGATATTCAGATGGTATAGCCCCAGAGACAGCTATCACCATTATACTGGATAAAGGTAAGTCAATTCAGAACGAACAGGATGGAAGCTTATTGCTGACAGACAACAGAAGAACAGGATTGGCAGATCAACATAATAGGTCTTTACAGTCTTCGAAAATTAATGGGGGTCACGTGGAAGAGCTCTACCATTATATCCCTAGCCAATCAGAAAAGGAAATGTTGGCGTTTGAAGCAGAACACTCAGGTGTAATCAGAGACGACATATTGACACCAAAGTCATGTGACAATCGAATTATTGACCAAGCAGTGAAGGGGGTGATGATTATAGCATTAATGGATCCACTTGATTGCACATCTGATGTAGGGGAGATCTGCGTGGAGAACTCACCAGGAAGCAGCAAGCAGGAAGTTAAGAACAAGAAGAAAGGTAGGGAAGTAACACAAAAGAGTGAGATTCATGTGATGGAAGTACACCCCGCGGTGGCTGATCAGGGGACTATGGAAGAGGAAAACAAGGCTTGGGAAACAGACCGACTAGAGCATGACATGGTTAAAAGCCCAGGTAAACTGTGGGATCAAGAAGAGGAATTAGAGGATAGTGAGAGGGCGGAATCGGCGGATGGGATAGATGGCTCACTGCTGTGTAGAAGCCAAAAGGCATACAATTCAGATCTAGAGGAACAAACATCAAGAGGATATAAAGGATCTATCAGGGCTCAACGGAAGTCAACGCGGACCGTTACCCTACAAAGACACAAATACAAGTAGGGGCGCATCCCGGAATCAGAAGAAAGGAGGATAATTGAAATTCAGAGGGCGTATGCTCAACAAAACTATGTTTTGGAACTGTAGGAGAGTCACGCGAATCAAAAGATACTTTTATCAATGGGTCAGGAGTCGGGTGTTAGTTTGCTGGCAATTGCGGAGCCTTTTGTACTCAAAGCAAGATTACGTTGGCTGGGACAATCTAAAAATTTACGGCACGGTGTCTCAAACGAAATAGAAAATGGTAAGATCTGGGTTCTATGGAAAGAAATCAACCAATTTGAAGTTGTATGTAAACATGAAAAAGCCATTACTGGAATCTGGCGACAAGGGGGGGGGGGGGGGGGGGGG
>JAOWBN010204116.1:0-14496 GCA_028565015.1 Pinguicula moranensis | reverse complement strand
CTAATGGGAGCATACGATAACAAGCATTCTTATCGATGCGTCTCTGCACTGTACAAAAATCTGTGCTAATGCCCACAATGAAGGGTATCTAGTTTCCTATCAGCCCACTGCTTCCTCCACTAAGCTTTACTCCATCTACACCACCTAGCGATGTAGCTACTAGGAATGGCGATGAAGATGAAGAGGATGAGGATGAGGATGAGGACAAGGATGAGGATGATAGGGCACGTATCCACAACCTGGTAGGATCAGACTCTGAATGAAGCATGGCTCTACCTGCTTTTAGGGGAGTATTACTTAAACTCCTATCTTATTTATCCACTGGGGGCAATGTGTGATAAATTTGGGGAAGGGGAGTTTGCTGACTACTGAACCTTGCATTGTTACTTTATTTACTGATCTTTTGAACCTCATCCATTTTGATATGTGTGGTACTGCATGTTTTCCCCTATGAACTACTTTTGTTGTATGGTGTACCTATTAGTCTTTTGCTTTTAGGGTCATTGCCATAATTTGGAAGAAACAAAAACCTGTAATATATAAGAGAAATCGACCAAGGAAAAAACTATGGGGAGTGATTTAAGGAAGAAAATTTTTATTTTTGGGAAGGTAACCGACTTCAAGCTAAGGTTGATAGAGAAACCCCAATGACTTTCTTCAGTTCATGAGTAATTCCTATGACCCTAAACCAAGATTGGGACAAGTGATGGATAGGAAAAAACAAAACAAAAAAGATGAAAAGAGATAAAAGCTAAATAAACGAAAAATAAAAATAGGAAAAGAAAGAAGAATTTTATATTCTATATCTTGTGGGATAGTTAAGCAATTGCTTATGTGCACTCAAAGATAGAATTAGTTGTCCCAAAACAAAGAAAAAACAACATTTTCATGAACATAGTGCTCTTGAATTGTCATCTATGGAAATACCCTCAGGTCTAATGTATGACTCTGCTAGAAGAAGTATGTATCAGCTTTCAATATTTTATCCGAGGGACTCAAGCGGTGAAGTTGCACTCCCCTCGATGTCTCCATCCTCTTACCTCGAATTACACATATTTCACCGCATTTTACTCATATATGTTCATTGTTTAATTCGTAGATTAATGACTAGATTAGTATCAAACCAGTTCTATTCGGTTCAAATTGCACGATGCTTATGAATGTTAGTGATCCTCGTGTTTCGACATCCTTATCATCACTTTATTACTTGTGTGACTTATACACTAGCAAGTAAACTGCAACAAGTTTGTCCGCATCATTAGGTTAAGAATTATATAACTCAAAATAAGGAAGTTAACATGAAGAAATCTGAGAAGGTATTGATGCAAAGGCATTGCATGTCTTCAAACCAATGAAGAACGCCCTTAGCTAGCCCCCTAATCTCCTAATGGCCGAGAGATTAATAAAGTTCTTGATCAATCCTCATTTATATGTGTTTATTTAGCATGCATTATTATTTATTATTATGTAATAATAATAGGATTGTATGCATGCTAGAAAATTTATACAAGATAAGATTAAAACATATCAAACCCCTCAAACAGTAATCAAAGTCTCCCCTTTTCAAACATGTTTAAAAAGAGTGATGCGTTCCATTATTATGGTAAAATGACCCTCTTGATAGTTTGTTCACTTGTTGAGTTTTCCTCACGGTGACCAATTACCTCGTAGAGAGTTTTATCATGAAAGTTATGACTTTCGAAATAATGGTGTTTGACTTTACTAAAACTCTTGGCTTGTTGAGTTTCCATCAAGGCCTTGAGTATTAGAGGCAAAGTCTTGGTAAGGTTAAGGAGTTAACTACCCAATCAAACGTAAGGAGTTGCAATGTGTTGCAAAAGTATTAGAGGCAAAGTCTTGGTAACCATGGTTGGCTTGTTGAGTTTCTATCAAGGTTTGATTATGGTTCAATTGGGATCCTTGACCCACTAGAAAATTACTGAATCTTCCGAATCAATGAAGAGGGTTATTGATTTGAAATAAAATAGTGGGAGCAAAATGAATATGTTTATAAAAGTCTACTATATTCATTTTGAATATATACATAAAACAACAAAGTCTTATCTTTACCTTTACATGCTTTGTAGATGTCTTCTACGCAAATGAATCTTCGTTTTATTCTCGAATCACACAAGTTAATTGGTGCAAATTACTTGGATTGGCATCGCAATTTGAAAATCGTTCTCAAAACTGAAAAGCTTGCACATGTCCTCGAGACACCAAAACCCAACCCTCCGGAAGAGGGTGCATCTCAAGTTATTCAAACTGCTTACGAGAAGCAAATTGAGGCTTATGAACTTGCCCAATGTCTTATGCTAGCATCCATATCTCCAGAGCTTCAGAAGCAATGTGAGAACTTGGATGCTTATGCTATGATGTGGTACCTCAAAGAATTGTTTGAGGCTCAGTCTGAGACTGAAAAGTTCAATCTAACCAAAGAATTGTTTAGAGTCGAGATGAAAAAAGGCTTTTCTATGGTTGACCATGGTGTGGCAATGCTAGGCCTCATCAAAAGGGTGAAGGACCATGGACTAAACCTAGAAGAAGGCCTTTATGTAAATTTGATTTTACAATCTCTTTCGTTGAGTTGTAAGCAATTCATCGTCAACTTTAAAACGAATAGGATTCAAGTGCCTTTGGGTGAGTTGGTGAATATGCTCAAACTCACTGATAATGAGTTACAAAAGGGTAAGGGTACTATCTTGCTTGCGACTTCTGAAAAAGGCATAAAGTTGTACAAAGCCAAGCTTAAAAGCAAAAGAACCAAAAGCGCGCAGTGAAAGCAAAAGGTGGAGTCAAAAAGGACAAGAAACCTGAAAAAGACACTTGCTTCCATTGTGGCAAACCAAGCCACTGGAGACGCAACTATAAAGATTATCTTGCATCTTTGAAGAAGCTTAAAGAAGAATCTTCATCAGGTATCTACATGATTGGTGTACTTTCTACATTCGCTTCTAATGTTTGGGTATTTGATACCAGATCCCCTGTTCACATTTGTATTAATTTTAATGGGTTGAAGCGAAATAGATCGGTGGCAAAAGGAGATGTAGATCATCGAGTCGGAACTAGAGCAAGAGTTATGTCTCCGACCATCGGAACCTACTATCTCAATTTGCCCAATGGGCTTGTACTAGAACTTTATAATTGTTATTATGTTCCTGTACTCATGAACATAATTGTTATTATGTTCCTTGTATCCATTTCTTGTTTAGACAATGAAGGATATTCCATTTTGCAACAAAACAGTACATGTACCATTTGAAAAATGGAGTTAGGTATTGTGAGTCCCCAAGTATTAATGGTCATTATGTTTTAAACATAAATAAACCAATACTTAATGTAGATACAAGTACGAAAGACGTAAGTCCTTCATACCTATGGCATTGTAGACTTAGTCATATAGGCAAATACCACATTTTCAAAATGTGCCAAAATGTTTTTTTGGGCTCATTTGATTATATCAATGACAATATACTAGAGCCATAAACTTCATATACGAGTTTCAGAAATAGGAGACCCAAAGATGCTTGTGTCCGTAGGTGGCAAATTAACTCAATGGAACGAAATCTCATGATTTACTTCACTCGTTTTCCCACGGCCAGAGACGTATGGTAGGCTGTTGCTTCGAATTTTATTGATACCAAAAATACATCTCAAGTGTATGCTCTTCGCCATCAAGTATCTCGCATGCACCCGAACGACGATTCCTTGGAGAAATATTACAATACCCTTCAAGCCTTATGGAGGGAAGTTGATTACCGTCGTTCTAATCCGATGGAATGCCCTAATGAGATAAAAAAAAATTGTATTCACTCATAGTTCCGGAGGAACAAGTGTATGGTTTTTCGGATGGTCTGGACAACCACTTGGATAATATTTGAAGTGATGTACTTCACATCTCTCCACTTCCAACTGTTGAGGAGGCGTATGCACATGTGAGATGTGAGGTGATTCGAAATAGTCATGGTGAAAGATCAAGACGAAGAAAAGGACAAGCTGTGGTGTACGAGATGCAAAATGAAACGTGATACAATTGAGGTGTGCTTCAAAGAAGAATGTACGTACTCAAAATTGTGGGGACAACTTGGATCTAAGCGAGGAAATGACCAAGGAGCGGGTACAACAATAGTAGCTGATGGAGTGAACCAACTTGACTTGATGCCATCAAGTATCTCGGATCCTAATGAAGGTATGGCTCTTGTTTCACAAATACTAAATCTAAATCATCATCATGGGTTCTTTATTCAGGAGCCACCGGCCATGACCTATGATCAACGAAATCTTGTTGAAAAATCATTGCCACATCGGAGTTGCATCTTAAGTGCTAATGGGGGACGCTCATTGGTCAAGGGAGCGGGCACCGCCGGATCTCCCCTAAATTGTCCCTGCGGGCACTTTATATGTCCCATCTCTCTCTCTCTTTCTCTCTCTCTCATAATTTAATTTTGGTCAATCAAATGACTGAAGATTTTAATTGTGATGCACTAATTTACCTTATATTTTGTTTCATGCAGGATCTTCCAACGAGAAACATTACTGGGAGTGGTACTAGATGGGAGGGACTCTACATATGGATCAATTTAGTGAAGGTCATGCACTCAATAATTTTGTTTCTTGCAGGATCTTCTTGAATCATGGGGATATGCTAAGAAAATCGGGCTTTGGCATAGGTGATTAGGTCATCCCTCGTTGGATTATTTGAAATTTCTATTTCCGAATTTATATCGTACATGGTCTTACAATAATTTTCAATAAGAGACATGCATCTTTTCTAAAAGTCATCATGTTATTTATTCAGTGAGTTCTTCTCGTAGGGATACACCTTTACTTTTGTTCACTCGGATGTGTGGGGACCGGCACCCATATCTACGATTTTGGGAATTTGTTGGTTCGTATTATCTATCGATGATTACACTAGATGTCATGGATATTTGCTAAAAAGGAAAGATGAACTTATTGAAGTATTTCAAGAATTTTACTCTATGGTGAAAATGTAGTTTTTTAGCATCTATTCGAGCTCTTCGGTCAGATAACGACAGTGAATACATGAGTAATCACTTCTCGGATTTTTTTGTCACCCATGGAATGATACATGAGACTTCATGCTCTCATGCTCACTCCAAGGGTGTTCGATTGCATTGTGTATGTGCATCTCTATCCAGGGCAATGAAACAAGTTGGCGTTGTGTGCTACTAAATGCGTTTTTCTTGGATATGGGCCTCCTCAAAAAGGCTATCGATGTTTTGATCTTGTTCGCTGAAGAACGTTTGTTACAAAGGACATAACTTTTGTTGAAACTAAAATGTTTTATGATCTAAACCATATTTATTCGTGGGCAGGGAAGGATGATGCAACTAAGAATTTTGAATGGATGACGAGTACCATGCATGTTGGGCCAACGGTTAATGCGCTTGGTAAGGATAATAATTTGACATTAGAAGAAGTTGAAAATCCATATTAGTCCACTAACCGTCAACCAAATGGTGATCAAATTAGTCTTCTACATTGCGTCTTTGATTTCTAGATTGAGCCCAATTTAGGGTTCCATTTCATGCGTAATATTGAGTCTGTTCATATTGAGTATGTCAAATGCACATGAGGATAAATGGCCTGAGAATATTTTACCTTATGAGAATGAGTTAGTGACATTGAGTACAATTGATATGGACCAACCCCTCTCTTCCCTAATGCCTGATAATTCCTCAACAGTCGATTCTCAGGTAACTAATCCGTTGGGTAATTCAAGTTCTAGAATACAATTGTATCTCATGTGCTTCCCGCCAAGTCAATTAGAGGGCAACCTTCTCAAAGATATTCACCAAACTTTCGGCCAAAGAATTCCAAGTACCCGATCTCTATGTTTGTTCATGTAGACAGGATGTCACCTCCCATGTAGAAGATAGATGAATCTCTGGTAGTTGTAAGATTCCAGCTACCATGACAGAGGCCTTGCGAGAACTTTATTGGGCCAAAGCAATAGAAGATGAGATGATTGCACTTCACAAAAATAAAACTTGGTTGCTGGAATCATTGCCAAAAGTGAAAAAAAAAATAGTCGGATGTCGGTGGATTTTTACGGTGAAACATAATGCCGATGGAAGTATAGAATGGCATAAAGCAAGGTTGGTGACCAAGGGATACACGCAAGCATATGGTGTTGATTACACTTAGACCTTCTTGCTTGTCGCGAAGCTGAACACGATTCATGTTTTATTATCTCTTTGCTCCGAATTTTGAATGGGCCCTCCATCCTTTTGATGCCAAAAATATCTTCTTGCACGGTGAACTAGAGGTGGAATGTATATTGATCCGCCGCCTGGTTATGAGATTCCACCTGGTTCTTCGTCAAATGATGTGTGCCAACTTCACAATGCATTATATGAGTTGAAACAATCACCACGAGTGTGGTTTAGACGATTTAGCATAGCTATGAAACAATGTGGATTCCACCAAAACCACTTAGATCACACACTTTTTCTCAAGTATAATGTGCGCCTCAAAACTTTGATTGTTTATGTCGACGATATCATCATTACGGGAGATGATGAACCAGAGATAATGAAACTTCAAAACTATTTGAGCAAAGAATTTGTGCTAAAAAATCTTGAAGGGTTGAAGTATTTTCTCGGCATCGAGGTGACATGATCAAAGGATGGTATTCTCTTAACCCAAAGGAAATATATTCCGGACGTCCTGATAGATACTGGTGCTGGATTGAAAAGTCGGTTGATACACCTATGCAGCAAAATTATCACCTAGGAATTTTCCCCGATCAGGTGCCGACAGATAAAGGCAAGTATCAATGCCTAGTTGAAAAATTAATTCATCTATCTCTCACTAGGCCTGATATTGCGTATGCTATGAGCGTGGTCAGTCAATTCTTGGACAAACCTAGTTTTGATTATACGGAGGCAATGTTTAGAATTTTGAGGTACCTCAAGTCATGCCCATCGAGAGGATTAATATTTGCTCGACATGGCCTTTGTCGCATTTAGGGATTTACTGATGCAGATTGGATAGGCAATCTAGCTGATCAACGTTCTACCTCAGGTTATTTCATTTGTTTTTGGAGGTAACTTAGGTTACATGGCGCAATAAAAAATAAAAGGTAGTACCCTTATGTAGTACAGAGGCAGGAGTTTCGTATGGTGGCTCGAGGGGTTTTTGAATTCTTATGGTTGAAGCAACTATTAGAAGAACTCGGTTTTGTTAATGGAGGTGCTATCAAGTAATTTTGTGATAACAAAGCTGCCATTGCTATCTCCTACACCACTTCAGCATGACTGCACGAAATACGTAGAAGTTGATCGTCACTTAATCAAAGAAAAACTTGATGACAAGATTATTGAACTTTTATTTATGAGATCCAAAAATAAGCTAGCCGATTTACTTATAAAGGAGGTGTATAGTATTGATTTCTATAATTCATTGGGCAAATTAAGCATGCGAAAAATCTAATGCCTAATTTGAGGTGGTGTTGCGATGTACTTAGAAAGGCGGTGTGTAGTACTGGGCAAATTAGGCATGTGAGAAATCTAATGGCTAATTTGAGGGGAGTTGTTGACTGTAGTTATCTATCTATGATATGTAGTGACGTAGTCTGTATAAAGGGATCATTATTGTATACCTAGAATTCCTCCTCTTCCCTTAGTTATAGATCGATGACTCTATAAATTAGAGTTACTATTGTACAAATTGAGTGGTAATAATATTTTTATTCCAAGGTTAATCTTACAGAGGGAGGCACTGTTGTGTGAGGAATCTGTCGCCCTATTCCTCTCTTTTTTCCTCTTTTTTTCTCTTTTTTTCATTTTCGTGTTCCTTGTTTCTGTGGCTAAGGTTCTTTTGCTCGAACTTTGTAGATTCATTACTCTTTTGGGGCTATTTTTTGCTCTTAAAACTTACACGTGTTCAATTTTGGTCTTAACACTTACACGTGTTCTTTTTAATCTAAGATTTGCTCTTAAAACTTACACGTGTTCAATTTTGGTCATGAAGTTACGATTCAACAAAGACAAGAGGTGTTTGATGGTCTTTTCTGATTCTAGGGTCTGATTTTAGTAGGATCATTTGCTCGGGGTACAAGCTGCAACAACTTCGAGAATCCTGTAAGTTATATAGTTAAACATCTATTTTAACCCGCCCCTGTTGTATATAAATATGTGTTTCTATCTTTGAAAGCATGTCTCAATTGTATTGCATTTTACTCTAACACTCATTCCAACCAATGTTGTATACGAATATTTAACTATATTATTTCATTGTTACTTGTACTTTGAATCTATTGGCTGAATATGAATAACCTGTAACGTGTTTTTTAGTTTTGTATTGGATTGTATCTGAACTGTGGCAAATTTTTATGCATGTTGATTGACTTGCCTGAGTAAAACACTGAACTACGACACATTTTTTTCCTTGCTGATGTTAAGGTATCAATTGAATTTAAATATGGCCGTTTCCACTCGAAAATAGTTGGTACCAAATTCTGAACATACTCACCAGTCAACTTGAACTCTTTGAGCAGCTACTGAATCATTAGACCTTTTGTTTTAATCTTTTAGCACTTGAATTATGATTATTAGGTTCTGATTTTAATCTTTTAGAAATGAAAATGTGTTTACAAATATTTTTTTACTAACTGCTTTGAATTTTTCTCATAAATTATTGATGAGGGAGATTAAAATGCTTGTTAGGTTAGGCTTGTTTACAAGAAAACCAGACAAAGTCTCAAAGCCACCTCGTAGGGAAGACGTGTAGACCTCAGCGATCCATCTTGGACCTGTTCTATTAAGAGGACGAGGATGGATCAACTTGAATACGCGTGGGGCCTCTCGAGGATTAATACCAAAGGACCCTTTGAGATGGACCACATGCATCCCCTAAACAAAAGTCTGCTACAGCCTCCCAACAAGTCTTATCCACCTCAAGCCCCCCAGCCGAGCAGACAAGGAATGACATCGACCGCTAGATAAAGAGATAACACGCAACAGCCATCGCCCACAAGTGGGATATATAGTTATCCGTCACGTCCTTTATAAAATATGATTTTACCCTGTGTAAACATTATAAATAGGCCTCCACGACTCATGTAAAAGGGGCAATTTCCGAGAGATTAAAGTTGGGGCATGCTAAACTGCTTGCATTCTTTTGGGTACATACCGCACACACCTATCGGGATCCAGCTATTGTATCCCCACCCCCTTTGGGAGTTGCATGATGAGGATTGGGAAAGGCGAGATATGAGTACTTAGTCCCTTCAAATTTCTCTCAGTTCCATCATTGGTACCGCCCGTTGAGAACTCTCCCAACTAGAATTTCTAAGATGACCACCCTCACAGAATGAGAGATAAATCTTCCATCTGCAGTGGAGCACAAAACGCGACAAGGTAACCTCTTCGGAACCTCTCCATGGAAAAGGAAAAGTCAGGAAAGTGGAGAGAGCAAATACAAGCCAACTTCCAGCAAGGGAAAAGAGCATATCAACACGGTAACATAAGGTACTTCCTTCATCACCCTTCACAAAACAACTTGGCAGACAATTCGGATGAGTCGAATAAAACCCGAAGGAAGATTCTAATGAGTTGTGGTCTTCCTAGGACACGCTGCCTCCTCCTTGAAGGAGCTTCGAGGGAAGAAATGGATCTGAGAGAAGCATGCGATGCAAGAAGAAATCATCAGGGCCTAGGACTTCAGGAAGCATGGAGACTCAGCGGTATCGTGCGCTCCATCTGGGATCCGTCAAGCAACGCTAGGAGCATGAATCTGCCAATTATGGAGAAAGTTAAAACCTTCATAAAGCACACACTTCTTAGAAGAAGTCTTGGCTGCCACTAACCGTGTGCTAGAGAAAATGCACACTTACAATGGGATTAAGGATCCCCGGGATAGCAAAACACATGATTCAATAATCATTTAGGGTTTTCAACAAAACATTTCATACTACTCTACTTGGGCCTAGCCCACTACTAACATAAAGTCCAACATACTAGCATAAAAATCCAACACGTTCCCTTAAGATGGGCGAAAGACATCTATCAAGCTCATCTTGTTACAAAGTCTATCCATATCTATTTCCCTAAGACCATTGGTAAGACAATCAGCAGTTTGCTCCTCAGTAGTCACCAGCTATAGGAGTCCACTGGTTAGCTTCTCATTGAAGAAGAACCTGCCAATCTTCACATGCTTGGTTCTGTCATGTTGAACTGGATTATTTGCAAAGTTGATAACTGACCTGTTATCACACCATAATTGCATATGTGTTATCTCATCCATCTTCAGCTCCATCACCAGTGATCTCAACCACATCATCTTAGTAACACTCAGGGACATGGTTTTGTACTCTGCCTCATCTATAGAATGGGCAACAACTGATTGTTTCTTACTCTTTCAGGAGACTAGATAGCCTCCTACAAACATGCATTATCCAGATGTGGACTTCCTGTCATCAGCACAGCTAGCCCAATCTGAATCACAGTATCCCTCAATGCTCAGGTGCCCATTCTTCTGAAAGGTCAACCTTTTTCCTGGTGCACTCTTCAAGTATCTCAATAGCTGGTACACCACATCCATATGACCCTTTCTAGGGTCATGCATATACATGTTTACCATACCCACAGCAAACGAGATGTCAAGTCGGGTATGGCTCAGGTAAATTAGTCGTCCCACCAATCTCTGATGTCATTCTCTGTCAACTGGCTCACCGGCATCTATACTTAGAATCACTTTTTGCTTGATAGGTATTTTGGCAGGTCTGCAGCCTAGCATACCTGCCGATTTGAGCAAGTCTATGACATACTTCTTCTGACATAGGGTTATCCCCTCGGGCTCTCGGACTACCTCTATCCCAAAGAAGTATCTCATCTATCCTAAGTATTTCACCTTGAATTCCTTGCTCAGTCTCACCTTCAACTTTGCTATCTCACTCTCATCATACCTGTGATAATCATGTCATCCACATAGACTGTCAGCATTATGATATGACCTCTTGTGTGTCTTAGGAAGACAATATGGTTGGCATTGGTCTGATGATATTCCATGTATTCCATAGCCCTCCTGAATCTATCTAACCATACTCTCGGGTCTTGCTTTAGACCATATAAAGACCTCTTGAGCTTACAAACATTTCCAGTTGTTTTAGCAGTGCCAGATCTTAGAGGGATGTCCATGTACACCTCCGCGAGTAGGTCACTATGGAGGAATGCATTTTTCACGTTGAGCTAATACAGATTCCATCCTTTATTTACTACTATGGAGACCAGGGTCCTAACAGTATTCATCTTAGAAACTAAAGCAAAGGTCTCATCATAATCAATTCCATAAGTCTGGCTGTAATCCTTAGCCACCAGTCGGGCCTTGTATCGCTCTATTGTTCCCTCTGGGTTCTGCTTCACCGTAAGCACCCATTTGCATCCAATGGTCTTCTTCTTGGATGGAAATGATACAAGCTCCCAAGTTCCATTCTTCACAAGAGCCTCCAACTTTTCTATCATCGCAGCTCTTCACTTTGCATCCTCCTTTGCAACCTGCCAACACTTAGGTACAAAGACATTATCCAATAAAGTAATAAAGACTCCTTGGTTGGGTGATATGTGAGAGTAAGATATGTGATGAGCAATATCATGTGAAAATTCGTACCACTCAGGTGGAATCTCTGCATTGACATGGGTAGTTTTCCTTAACAGCAATGGGGAAAGAGAAGGATGAAAAGGAATAATGTCACCTGTGGGTACTGAGTCATATGTAGTGGGTGGTGTAGGTGTCTCTAGAGTCAGTGCCGATAGAGCATCGGGACGTGGGACAAGCGCTCTCACATTCTCTCCTCTCCTGTGATACTTGTAGCACAGTTTTGGAGTATCAATATCACTCAAGCTCTTCTCCTCACAGCCATCTGTGTCTCGAGTTGGGCAAGGGCATGGCATTTTCCCTTATAGTCACTGTCTATAGCTCACCTCGCATGCCACTCTTTCCATCATGCCATACATCCCCTACAAACGCTGTCTGTGGCTCACCTCGCATGCCACTCTCCCTTTCATACCATACATCCCAAACAATTGTTGTCTGTGGCTCACCTCGCATGCCAGTCTCCTGCTCATGCCATACACTCACACTCTCCCCCTTTCGCCAACTATACTGAGGCGAGTGCTCAAATGGTGGGGTTTCCTCCTGGGTGAAGTAAGGCTCAAACTCTCAAAGTGTAACATCCATACTCATAAACGGTCGTCAATTAACCGGACTCCAACAAAGATTACTCTTATAGGTAATTGAGTATCCCTCAAAGACACGCTTAATCGCTCGTGGATCCAACTTACCGACTCCAGGCCGGTTATCAAGCATCACAAACAAATGTTCGCCCCCATAAGTGTTTTGGAACATTCATGGATATCATCATGCTCTTCGAAACCTCAAGGAGGTACCAATTCTTCCTCTATGCACCCCCAATCAGCTGTGGTGTGTAAGGACACGTAGTCTAATGTCTAATCCCATGTGATGATAATTATGTTACAAATGATTGATTCGTGTATTTCGTGCCATTATCAAACCTCAGAACCTTTACAACTGCACCAAACTTAGTTTGAACCACCCTGTGAAAATCTTTAAATCAAGCAAAGTCCTCACTCTTATTTTTTCATCAAATATAACCAAGTAAATCAGGAGCGACAATAAATAAAAGTCACAAAATAATGAAATCCATTAACTGTAGAAATAGGACAAGGCCCTCAAAATTCAAAATGTACCAGATCAAATAGTTGAGAACTCCTATAACTAGAGCTAATATAGGAGCTTTTGGTATGCTTACCAAACTCACAAGCATCACATACTAATGTGTACTTATTAATCTTTACAGAAGAACGGGAATACAAGCTTCTCATAGGGGAAAAAGAGGGATGACCTAAGCGTCTATGGTTAAGCAACATGTATGCCACGATCCTCTTCTCCCTCTCAGATCTCTCTGTCATTGGTGAAAGGGTTGTGTCCATGCTCTTTCTATCCAGGTATCGCAGTCCATCACGACTTTTCCTAGTCCCAAGAACCCGGCCTGCCCATCTTCTCCTGAAAGATCACCTGTGGAATATCAAAAATAACACGACAATTTAAGTGAAAAATAATAGCACTGATGGAGAGAAAGTTAACTGAAAAATGGCATGCAAAAACTTTGGATAATGTTATAGTGTTAGTGTAGCGCACTGTACCCTTTTCAACCATTAGTCAATCAGTGACATCACTAATCTTAAAACTAGATAGTACTTCTAGGGGAGTATAGGTGAACTCCCTAAAAGAACCTGTCACAAGTGTGGATGCCTCAAAGTCACAAATCTGATTAGGGAAGCCAACAGTAGGAAAGGAAGCAAGTGCAAAGGAATTAGACATACATTGCACAACTGAGTGTAGCGCATCATTACCAAACACATATGGTAGGGTGGGTGGATAGTCTCCTGCTCAATATCAGCAGTCACGTGTGTACGATAGCGTCCACGTCCTTCACCTCTAGCTCCACCTCTCCGAACTCCTCGACCATGATCTCCTCTGTCGTATCCCCTCCATCAGGTGTCTAGCCTCACCATATTGATAGCAACTGCGAGTCACAGTCATATGGTAGGTCACCTGACCATCAAATTTCAAAGCAATAGGTGGAAGATCGAGCTTAGGCTGTCTTGCAGAAGAAGATGTATTCATGCCTTTAACCAATCCAATCAAAGCCCCCAGGGTGGCAGGATTGAGCGCACTCAATGCTTCCAATCCAACTTTCTCACTATCATATCCGCTCGTCATCACAAACAACTCCAATCACGACCTCAATCAACAATCCCAACCACTCAACACGAACTCTAATACTCTACACATCACACAACTACACTACCGCGCCTCCATAATAGGGGTTCACAAGTTAGGCACAGATTACCAACTCTATCTCCATAGCACATACAACAATCTCCAAAGCACATTGCACAAACACTCAAAAAAATGCGAGAAATCATCAACCCACAACTCATGTCAAGAAATCAATAGCTTGAGTGCGTAGATGGAAGCAAACTCTACCAACTATTTTTTTAGCGGGATCAACGCGTGGAGGGGCTACACGAGATGGGCTCAGCGACACGAGTCCAACGGTGCTACTTGCCGGATCAAAAGACATTGTTCGTTGGCAGAAATTGTGTTGGAGTGCCGGGAAGCCACGGGGAAAAAGTTAGATCCCGCCGGCTTGCACCAGTGAGTTGGGAAGGTGTTAAAAGTTGATTCAAGTATGAAAACTAATATGCACACAATTCACACAGATGAACATAAAAAGATGAAAACTTGTTTGTTTGTTTGTTTTTGTTGAATTTTTAATATAAGAAAAAATAATATAAACTAAGAATATGGAATAACTTAACTACCAATAAAATTCTAAGCACTCGAGGTCACGAGAAGATAGACAAGAATTAAAGGATACTCCTAAGTATGACTAGGGTGACTTCAATTACTTCAATTTATGCAAGTTTGCATGCCAAGATTAAA
>JAOWBN010204115.1:0-26530 GCA_028565015.1 Pinguicula moranensis | reverse complement strand
TACTTTATTTAAAATTTATAAGTTTATATAAAAGTTATAGTTTATATAAAAAAAAATTATATTCATAATTTTTAAATGTAGGGATTAGGGTTAGGGTTTAAGTTTATAAATTTATAGGTTATGATAAGTTTATTATTTAAGTTTAGGGTTTATTTTTAGGGTTTAGGGTTTATAGTTGGAGTTTATTTATAATTTATAGTTTATATAAAAGTTATAAGTTTATATAAAAAGTTATAAGTTTATATAAAAGTTGTAGTTTATTTAAAATTTATAAATTTATATAAATTATACTTTATTTAAAATTTATAAGTTTATTATATTTTTTTATTTTTATTTTTAAATTCAAAAATCAAACCGGGCCGGCCCGCGACCCACCGAATCTGGCCCGCCAGTTCCGACCCGCCGGTTCCGGCGAATATTTAATATTTTTTTAAAATAAAGACGGGCCCAGCCGGTTGAACCGCCGGGCCGTCTCGCCGGGTCCGGAAAAATTCGGACCCGCCGGAGCGCAACCCGGGCCCAGCCCTTGAACCTGGGCGGGCCGCGGCCCGCTGACCCGTGGCCCGCCGGGTCGTCGACCCGGCAGGCCGGTTACGGGCCTATTTGGACATCTCTAGCTGCAGCCTCACAGGTCTCCCAATGGTGACCTCATAACAGAGCTGGCTTCAGCCACTAAGAGCAGTCAAGACCTGATAGCGCAGCTGGTGATGACCTGAAGTAGTTTCATGTAGGAAATTCGAGCTAACTTCAAAGACCAGTCTTTTGTTATAAGAAATTTGGAGGCTCAAGTTGGAAAATTGGCAAAACAACTCATTGAAAGGCCACCAGGTGTCTTACCGAGCACCACAGAAGTGCACCCCAAAGAGCAATGTCAAGTTGAAACTTTGAGAAATGAAAAGGAACTAGAAGAGAATCCGAGACATGTCCTTTTCCGAAAGAAGAAAACTGAACAAGAATCAACGGAGCCACGACCTCAACTGGATACTGAACAAATGCCACCAATACCCTTCCCCCAAAGGTTGAAATAAATTAAGATGGACAAGCAGTTTCTGAAGGTTCTTGATGTTTTCAAGAAACTCCACATCAACATTCCCTTTGCGGAGGCCTTGGAGCAAATGTCATGTTATGTCAAGTTCATGAAGGACATATTATCAAACAAGAGCAAGTTTGAGGACTATGAGACTGTGGCCCTAAATAAAGAATGTAGTGTCATTCTTCAAAAGAAATTGCCACTGACGTTGAAAGATTCAGGGAGTTTTACTATTCCTTGTTCTAATTGAAATTCTACTTTTGATTGAGCGCTATGTGCTTTAGGTGCAAGTATTGATTTGATGCCTCTATTTATTTTTCAGAAGCTTGGATTAGGGGAAGCTCGGCTAACAAACATATCTTTGCATTTGGCTGACTGTTTTATCAAGCACCCTAGAGGAATACTTGAAGATGTTTTGGTCAAGCTCGATAAATTCATCTTTCCGGCTGATTTCATCATTTTGGATATGGACGAGGAAGAGGTGAGCTAGTGTTGTGTGCCCAAGAAGAATACGTAAAATTTAATGTGTTTCAGGCCTTGAAACACCCGAAACTTCGGGAGAATTGTTCAAGTATTGACTCCTCTGATCACATGCCTCTGAAAGGATATGAGTACCATAGAGATGATTTGGAAAACTGTTTGGTAACTGAGAATCCCAACATACTAGAGGAGCCTACAACCAAAGAATATACTGAATGGTTAGAGGCAAATGAACCATAAAACAGACATAATTTTGAGGATTTTGGAGAAAGATCAACCCCTCAAGTGAGCTCAATTGAACAAGCACCTCTCCTTGAGTTAAGGCCCCTGCCCACACACTTAAATAAATATGCATTCTTGGGAAAGGCAAATACATTATCAGTCATCATTTAAAGCACCCTATCCTAGCTGGAGGAAGAATGTTTGTTGAGAGTACGTTGGGAGCATAAAAGCGCAATTGGATCGACTCTAGCGACATAAAAAGCATTAGCCCATCTCTGTGCATGCACAAAATTTTATTGGAATAAGGCCGAAAACCTGTATAGCTACTTAGTGACAATTGAATCTATTAATGAAAGGAGTGGTGAGAAAGGAGATTCTGAAATGGTTAGATGTTGGGGCAGTGTACTCCATTTCTGATAGCAGCTGGATAAGCTCGGTCTAATGTATTCCTAAGAAAGGAGGCATGACCGTGGAGGCCAATGACAACAATGAGTTGATTCCTAAAAGAACAGTAATCGGATAGAGAGTTTGCATGGATTATAGAGTATTGAATAAGGCCACGAGAAAGGATCACTATCCGCTACCCTTTTATTGATCAAATGTTGGATAGACTTGCGGGACATAAATTCCATTACTATCCTAATGGTTATTCAAGTTATAATCAGATCTCCATTGACCCGTAGGACCAAGAAAACAAAACATTCACCTCTCGTTAAGGTACATTTGCTTTTCATCGCATGTCCTTCAGTCTATGCAATACCCAGCAACTTTTCAGAGGTGAATGATGTTCGTATTTCAGATATGGTGGAATGGATCATAGTACTATTCATGGATAACTTTTCCGTGATTGGATCCTCATTTGTGGGTCGTTTATGCAATCTAAAGATGGTATTGGCAAGGTGCGAGGACATCAATTTAGTGCTAAATTGGGAGAAATGTCATTTCATGGTTCAGTAAGGAATTATTTTGGGACACAAAGTGTCAAGTTTGGAGATAGAAGTGGATAAAGCCAAGATTGAATTCATAGTCAGGCTACCACCACCTTCGTCCGTGAAGAGAGTTAAAAGTTACTTGGGCCACGCAGGATTTTACCAAAGATTCATTAATGATTTCTCTCATATCACTAGGACATTATGCAAACTTCTTGAAAAGAAGCACCATTCAACTTCGATGAGAAGTGTGTAGAAGCTTTCAACATGCTGAAGGAGAAACTTATAAGTACTACTATTATCTGTGAACCAAGTTGGGAGATACCGTTACAAATAATGTGTGATTCAAGTGACTATGTCTTGGGAGCTATGCTTGGGCAGTGAAGGGATAAGATGTTTCACATTATATATTATGTTAGCAGAACTATGAATGCCCCTAAACTGAATTATGCCACAATGGAGAAGGAGCTTCTGGACATAATCTTTGCATTCAACAAGTTGTGGTGTACACAAATCATTCAGCAATCAAATATCATATGGTTAAAAAGGATGCAAAACCATGGTTGATCCGGTGGGTTTTATTGCTACTAGAATTTGATGTGGAAATCAAAGATAAGAAAGGTTATGAAAATTTGATGGCATATTACCTATCTCATCATGAAGGACATGGCCACAGTATATCCGAATTTGATAAACTTCCTATCAATGACAATTTTCTGGATGAGAGGTTATTGGCGGTAGAATCAAGCAAGGAGCCTTAGTATGTAGATTTTGTGATTTGCATTGCGTGTAAGGTAATACCCCAGTATTATCTTACCAACAAGAGAAAAGGGTTTTTCTCTCATGTGAAGTGTTTCCTGTGGGATGAACCTATCTTATACAAATTTTTCTCCGACCAAGTTATCCGAAGATGCGTCCTCGAGAAGGAGATGAGCTCTATCTTGAATCATTGCCATTCTCTAGAATGTGGAGGTCACTTGGAGGAAACCGCACAACAGCCATGGTTCTACAATGCGGCTTTTATTGGCCATTTTATTTAAGGATGCTTGCTCATTTGTGATGACATGTGACCGATGCAGACAAGACAAATCTCCCAAAAGAATGAGATGGCCATACAATCTATTCTCAAAGTTGAACTCTTTGATGTATGAGGACTCGACTTCATGGGGCCATTTCTGCCTTCTTTTGGTCAAAGATATATTTTTGTGGTTGTGGATTATGTATCCAAATGGTTTGAAGGAATTGCCACCCCAACAAATGATGTTGCGATTGTGTTAAAATTTCTGCAGAAAAATAATTTTACAAGATTTGGCACACCTAGATGCATCATTAGTGACGGTGGAACACATTTCTATAATAGGCAATTCAAGGCCCTACTCACCAAATATGGAGTTTGCCATCACACCACCTTGGCATATATACCACAAACATTGGTCAAGTCGAGATATCTAACCATAGGATCAAGAAAATCCTTGAAAAAATAGTAAATTCCTCGAGGATGGATTGAGCGGGAAAGCTGGATGATGCACTTTGGGAATATAGGACCGCATACAAGACTCCAATAGGCATGTCTTGCATACCGATTGATATTCGATAAAACTTGCCATCTTCTCGTAGAAGTTAAACTTTGATCCTTTCAATTGAATGAGTT
Organism: Pinguicula moranensis; assembly: GCA_028565015.1. Classification (NCBI taxonomy): domain Eukaryota; kingdom Viridiplantae; phylum Streptophyta; class Magnoliopsida; order Lamiales; family Lentibulariaceae; genus Pinguicula; species Pinguicula moranensis. Next base: position 22,218 of record JAOWBN010204115.1, on the reverse strand, counting down.
AGATGAGCTAAGAAACGATGCATATGAGAATGCCAGGATCTACAAAGAAAGAATGAAGACATTGGCATGACAAACACATTTCGAGGAGGCATTTCTACCCATGGAAAAAGTACTATTGTTCAACTCATGGCTTCGACTATTTCCAATAAAGTTGAAGTCAAGGTGGTCGGGTCCATTTGAAATTGTTCAAATATTTCCTCATTAAGCCATTAAAATTTCTCATCGTGAGAAGGGAGCATTCAAGGTAAATGGCAAAAGATTGAAGCCATATCTTGATGGTTGTGTTGTCAATGATAAAGTCATCATTCACCTTAAAGATTGAAAGAACTTGATGTCAAGCTAGTGACGTAAAAGAAACGCTTATTGTGTGGCAACCCAAGCCTTTTTGGTCTATGCAGGGATGTGTCCTCACTCTCTCATATTCATTTATGCACTTATGTCAAAAATTAGCATAAACTTTAGATTTTGGGAGAAGGTAATACATACCTGTTCGGGAGTCATAGATTTCATATAGTAGTTTTAATTTTTGGTAGCAATGTTAACTGTTGTCTATGTCAAGTCAAGTAGAGAAAACCCCTAATTGGAGTGTTTGATGTTTTGTAGTGCACGGCTTGAGTGAAAATCAACATGAAAGAAGGGTTATATAAGTCTTCGGGTCGCAGTCTCAAGTTGACGGAGTCAGGTCCTCAGTAACCAACCCTATGGAAGATTCTATCGGATTTACGAAAAACGGCAGAAGTACTCACCGAGACTTACTGAAATTTGAATGCTGAAAAACACGCCCCAGAATCTGGAAGCCTGGAATCACGTTGTACCCCCTGATTAACTTTCCCAAATTACTCTGACAGTCCTAATTAGATCAGCATTATAACAAACAAAAACCCCTATATCAAACCCAAAAAGAGCCTAAATCAGTTACTTCTGGCCCATTAAGCCCAATTATATAAAAAGTTTATCGTTGTATTTCTATTTTCTTCTTCACTTTTTGTACATAAACTCCTGCTTCTTCATAGTGAATTTCGGCATAACTAAAAAATAAATTATATAAAAAGCTAAAAGATCCTCCTTCACCTCCAAACACATCATTCCCGCTCACTCTCAAATCCTACATCCGGATCTCTGCACTCAAAGTCCAGTCGACGGCCATTGTTCAGTAGTTGCTATTGGTAGAAGAGTGCTCTTGCGGCAGTTTGGGGGTAAGTTCGGCTTTCCTTACATAATTCGAGGTTTGAATTTATTGAGGGATGGGCATTCTTGTTGAAAATGCACCGAAAAAGTCTAAGATTACGAAAGTTGATCCACAATGAAAATTTGAGGGAATTAAATCACAAGAATTTTATGATTTGACCATAAGGGTGCTTGATGTTTTTTTAGTTAGGCCATAATTCATTGATAAAAGAGATAAATGTACAACTTTCTTACCAGCGGTAAGAAGATACAAAAGAGAAAAATACAAGATAAAAGATAAAAATATGAAAAAAAAGATGGAGCAATTGGGTACACAGAATGCTACATGGATACAATATAAGGGATGGGTAAGGGGATGAGCAAAGTGAGCACATAACCCTCAGCTATGCAGACCATCATAGAGACTACATGAGTCTTTATCTTGCTAGAAAACCCAGCTCAGCCTGTATACCTTATAGTATCAAAATCAAGAGAGTGCAGCTAAATCCCATTAAGCAATGACTTAAGGGATGAAGCAACAGTGATCTGCTGACTTTCAACTATGCAGGCTGCCCAAGGGCTACATGATTCTTTACTGTCGTAGTTAGCAAAACTCAACCTATTCACCTTATAGCATCATGGTTCAGTGATTTTGTCATCCTCACCCCCTCCTTTCTACATTTGGCAATATAAGTTCTTAGTGATCACGATCCATCATTTTCCTTGAAGAGATTCCAAGAGATAATCAAGGTCAATATCCGTGTAGTGACTCTCCTTGAAATACATAATGATATGATCAAGATAAAATTAAATTCCATTCACCTAACCTATACCTCAATGAAGATGGAAGGCTTTATAACATAATAGGCATAGAGGATTGAGGGACAGAGAATATTACTCTGGACAGATTCTAACAGGCAGCATCATGTAGGTTCCTGTAGTGTCTCAATAGGTGGTATCACATTTCACCACAATGGTGTTCATTTATCAGCTCCAAAGCTGCTGCCAGACGACGAATTGCAAATGTACTCTGATAGAAGCAGTTACATACATGTCCCTTACCTTCATCTAACCTGTACCTGAATGGAAGTGGAGGATAGTTATAACAGAAATAAAACTTGCATAGTGAGGGGCAAAGGATAATACTCTGATCAAGTTCTGTCAGATAGCATCTGGAGGATTCAGGTAATGTCTCACTTGGAAGCATTATTTCCTATTCTTATCATGTGCCAATATGGCCAACTTGAAATCAAAGGAGGTTAGTGCAGATTATATAATCTCATAACTCAAGGCATGTATAAGGATTCAGTAACCAATCGGTTAATGAATAAGGGAAAAGGGCCGTGGATCTTATGGACCTTATTCTCAGCCAAAGAGCTCTTTGAGTGAGTTGAATTATCAACTGCACATTTACCTCCTGGTTCTTAAAGTGGGATATATTTCTTACCCTCCAGATCTTCCACATTGTGGCTATCCAGATTGATTTTCATGCAACAGAATTGATGATCACTGATTTCAATAACATAAATTCCTTGAGAGAGGGCATGCAATGTGAAGTGCTAGCAGTATTACTTGGAGGCAGCAGTTGATCCTGGGGGAGCAGCCATTGCTTGATTCCCTGCCATACAAGTGAGGTAACAAGGCAAGAACTAATTAAGTGAGCTGAAGATTCCTGACCTGTTTTGCAGTGGGGACAACTGATTTCCTATTGGGGAATTATATGTGTCTGCTGGAGGGATGCCTTCACGAGATGGGGATTCTGGCAAGCTCTCCAAGCCAGGATCATTTCCTTCATAGGAGATAATTTGTTCCATAATATGTTATGATTCACAATTGCCTCTGTGGTGAACAACGACTGATCTAAGTCACACAACACCTTATAAGCTTCCTTAATCGTATAGTTGCCATTGGTGTGTCCTTCATAGACATAATGATGAATCCCAGATTTTTCTGGTTGCTAGACCTGTAAAAGGAAAAGAGCTGTTAAATCAGTTAATTCACGTGCCCTCAAATCCCTCTTCCAGTAAAGTTTCCAAGACCAGTAGTCTTCTTCCCAGCTACCAGCATCTGCAATGCCTAAATCGTCGTTAGTTGATAATCTAAATAGTTTAGGAAATAATGTGGCTAGCCTAGTTTGATGAATCCATGCATCTTTCCAGAAAAGGGTGTTGCTCCCACTGCCAAGCTTTATCTTGATAGCATCCTGAAACCATGAACCTTGGAGAGTATCCTGCAGTTCATTCCACCAAGCTGAGGCATATCTCTCACCTCTTCTTCTTCTTCTCTTACCATGAGGAAGCTGTTGTGAAGACTTTAACTGTCTGAGCCCCCTACTGATAATGCTCCATTCTATCCATGTTTTGCCAGTAGGATCTCAGTAGCTAGATTCTATTTCCATGATAGGATCAGTTGCCCCCATTTTCCTAACATGGCTTGGTTGAAAAAGGAAACATTTTGCACCCCAAGGCCCCCTCTATCTCTAGGCTGTGTTATTTTATTCAAACCGATCCATTTCATTTTCGTGCATATCTGAGAGCTGTTCTAGAAGAAATTCCTCTGGATAGTAATTAATTTCTTCAATACTGTGGGAGAAGCCTTATAAAGAGCTAGGTAGTGAGCTGGAATGGCTGACAGAACCGAATTAATTAACACTAGTCTTCCCACTGCTGAGAGTTGCCTGTGATTCCAAGAACCGAGAGTTTTCTCAAATCTGTCCAGGACAGGGGACCATCTAACAAGTCTGTGGTGATCCCCCTACAGGCAGACCTAGATATTTCAGTGGAAGACACCTTTTTTGGCCGTCCAGGTAGGCTGCCATTTCAGAGAACATTCAATCCAGTTAGATAACTTTTCTTGTAATTGATCTTGAGGCCCGAGAGCAGTTCAAAATTTTGTAGAATGGCTTTGTAAGTCTTTATTGTACTCTAATAAGCTTGACCAAATAAGAGTGTGTCATCAGCAAACTGAAGGTGGGATATTGGAAAGTTACCTTTGCCAATTGAGGGGATAGAGAGCAGCCTTAAACTGACTGCCTGTTTGATCAAAAATAGGAATTCCTTCAGCTGCTAGCAGGAAGATAAGGGGAGATAATGGATCTCATTGTCTCAGTCCTCGGGTGGGGAAGAATTCAGCAGAAGGGCTTCCATTCACTAATATGGAAGATGAAGCTGATTCTAGCAGTTCTTTAATCCACCACTACCAACAGTTAGGAAAGCACATCTTTTCCATGATATCCTTTAAATATTGCCAGTTCACGGCTTCAAAGGATTTTTCGAAATCTACCTGGAGGATAATAGCTGGCAGTTTCGGTTTCTTCATCTCATCAATTGCCACACTGGCCACAAGAACACTGTCATGTAATCTTCTCCCACGGATGAATGCCATTTGATTATCAGAGATGACCTCTTCTATTTATGAGGCTAGCCTATTTGCCAAGACCTTAGAGATGATTTTAGGCATGGAGTCAATGAGTGTAATTGGCCTGTAATCTTCAACGTACAGAGGGGATTCAGATTTGGCAATGAGAGTGATGTGAGCAGCATTGCTCCTTTTGGGAGTTTGCTATTTCTGTAAAACTCTACCATCATCTGCAATATATCAGACTTCATTAGGGGGAGGAAGTGTTTTATGAACTTAAAGTTGAGGCCATCTGGCCCTGGACTCTTGCTGCTATCACTGCTTCTAATGGCATTTAATATTTCAACTTCAGAGAATGAGGAGACAAGTCTTTATTTTGCTTATGAAGAAAAAGTTTTGTAGGTCATGTTGTTGATCCTAGATCTTGAGGATAAGGGCTCAGTGAATCTTGCAGCAAAGTGATCCCTGAAACATTTTTTAGCACCCTCAGGATCATCTATTCAGACGTCCTCAGACCATATGCCACTGATCCCATATTTCCTTCTCCTACTTTTGATGCATCTATGGAAATACACAGAATTAGCATATCCTTGCTTTATCCATCTTATACGAGCTTTGTGGAAGGTTTGGCTATCCAGCTGCATTGTTAGTTGATGAATCTCTCCTTTTAGTTTGATTGCAGCAGCAGAGGTATCACAACTAACAGAGGAGCTTGTTTCAGCCTGTAGCTCTAGTAGATCAAGTTCTGCTATCAGTTTTTTCCTTTCACTGAGTAAATCTCTTGGTCTGGATAGATTCCTGTCCCTAATTCCATAACGGACTAATATGATCTTTTCCTTGATGCGCTGGCTCGCATGCATACTTTGTGAAGACCAGATATTGTAGACAATAGAGTTGTACTCAGGGAGTTCCAACCAGCTGTCTAAGACCTTGAGGGGATTCAGACCTGAGTTCAAATGCTTAGAACATAACTGGACTGGATAGTGATCAGAGTCCTCTTTGTCTAGTCCAGTCTGAATCTAGTCCATCTCATTGTCTAGCCATAGATTATTGACCAAGAATCTGTCCAGCCTACTCATGGATGTCAAGGACTTGAGACACCATGTGAACTGTCTCCTTTCCATATGAAGGTCTTTCAACTCCATTCTGCTGACAAACTGTTTGAAGCCATTAATTTCAGCAAGGTGTCCTTGTTGAGAAGGTCATTTTCTTTCCCACAACTCCAGGACAACGTTAAAATCACCCATGACACACTATTTGTCCTCTCTTCTACCCTGATAAAGCTCTAAGATTTCCTCCAATTGAGTGAATTTCGCATGTAGCTCAGAGGGACCATATACATTAAGCACAACACTGCTTGTCAGCTCATTTTTCGAGTGACCTGTCACACCCAAAAATCAGTCCCCTGACAATATAGATGATCTATTGAACTTATTATTATTCAAGATACAAAGGAGACCCCAGATTGGCCGATGGATCCACTAAATATCCAGTAAAAATCCAAATTGTACCATAAATACTCACAAAGGTTACTATCCACATTTGCCAACTTGGTTTCTTGTAGACTGATGAAGTTTACTAATAGCTTATTAATTAATTCTTTAACACACCTCCTCCTGCCTGGGGTGGCCAGACCCCTCACATTATATGTGATCAATTTCATTGGAGAGATTTTATCTGTTCTGGCAGCTGAGTACCAGAGATTATCTTCCCTCTAGCTGAGTGTTGCTTGGAGTTCAGCTTCATCACCATTTGGTGGCTTAACTTAGGGTTAGGCTCATAAGAAATACTAGGGTCTGTCCCAATGCTCATAGCTAGATCAGCCTCGGCTCTGATTTGGTCTGGAGAGATGATAGTTTCCTTAAGAGAATGATCATCATCCGAGCAGAGGGATTTTTGATTAATCAGATTACCAATCTAGTCCTCTAAATTAGCAATTTCCTTATCCCGCTCCAATTCCCCTTTCTTGCGTGTCTGGCTCTGGGTTTTAAGGCCTTTTCCTCTAACTTTTATCACTTTAGGTGGAGGGGTTGTATGTACCTCAGTACCAAGGGGAGGAAAGTCATCAAATTGACTCAGGTTTATATCAGACTCTAGATGCACATTCCCAGCATGGATATCATGGATTTCTGTCAGATTCTCCACAACTGGCAAGGAAGGGTCAGTCTGTGCACTTGGTCTAACTCTTGCAGAGTCAGGTGCCAGATTGTCATTCCCAACATGAATGGCAGTTGGATTTTCCATTGCTACTGTAAGAGAGTCAGTCTGAACAATTGAACCAACTCCTACTGAGTCAGGTTCTAGGGTATCATTTTCCTCTGGTGTTGCCATAGTATCTGGACTATCAATTTCCACCATTGTAGAGACCGTGGTATCAAAGGTAAATTATCAGGATGAACATTCTTGTGACCGACAAAACCTCTTGGGTAGGCAACCACTGTATCCTTTGACGATTGAGAGATTGACTTAGGCCACAAATGAAGTCAACCTGGAAGCCATGATTCAATATTTTCCTTGGTTACGCCTTCTTGACATATCACCGTCGAATCACTTATAGGAGGGATAGCCATTTGATTATCAACAGGACTCTCTGAATATTCTGAGTCATCCAGAGAAATGTCCTCCTCATATTTTTGTTCAATCCAGTCACTACTTGTGCTATAGTTATATCTTTGTCCAGGACGTTCCATATAACACAGTTAAATTTTGTGGCAATCTCCTGTACATGTAATAGGTATATCTTGACGGCATTAAGATTGATGCATTGGGGGATCAGTTTTCCAAAGGGGATTTCCACAAGCAATTGGGAAGCCTCAAGGTACTTTTTTTTGGGTGGTGATATCCTCTATACGTACCAATCTGCCCACTAAGCTACCAATCTTACCCATTGAATCATTATCCCACTCATTCAAAGGGATGCCATAGATCTTGATCCATACCTGGCGCTATGGAGGCAAAGGTACTTGAGCACTGCTCAATGGCTTTAAGGGACCACTGACTCAATTCAGGAGCCATTCAGCATCATTTGATAGCAGAGGCTTAAGGTCACTTAAGTCCTCTTCCATAAAATAACTCTAGCAGCATCTAATGGGCCGAAAATTATATTCAGATACCCCGCCCTTCGTAATGCTAACTGAAACTCCCGAAATCCATCTAGGATTTTCAGAGAGCCAACATATAAATGACCTGGCCAGGGATCACTTTTTAGCTCGAGACTAATGTCAGGATGAATAATAGGATTATGTTGCAGGCTAGATGATCCACCCGCATCCTAATTGGTAATCACATTCCACCGGTTGGGAAGTTTCTGCAACTTGTAGGGAAGACAGGAAGCAGAGTAGCTCTCACTGCATTAATGGACTTCTTAAGGGGAAATCGTGCATGTTGATACTTAGTTTATATGAACCAAGCCAAGAAGTTGCCCCTGTAATGCTTCTATATCCCGAATACTGTCAAATTCTTCAAAGGCAACAGGTAAGCCATTTTTTCCCAGCTTTCGAGCTACATTCTTTAGAGTTCCTTGCGTCCCTGCTTAGCCAATACTCGTTTGAGTCTGGTGGTAGCACAGTCATGAGGGAAATTAGTGATGAAGAATGTGGCCGAACTGGTTTGTCCACGAGTGGGAGAAGGCGGCCCTAACCGCGCATGGACCGGGCGGAAGTCTTTGACACAAAGAGACTCAGCATATGTTCTTTTATGATATGTTGTTCTCTGAGTGTTAGTTTGAGATGCTATTGCTTTCCCTGCACGTACCTCGGTACGGTGCATCTTCTTAAGCTGGTGTGGGGGAATCTGCCAAGGGAAGGTTGGATTTATAATGGCAAAATGAAGAGGAGGGGAGGTTCAGAGGATATGGAGACAAGGAAATAAGAGGAAGGTGGAACCCTATCACAAGAATCAAGTCGGGTGGGGATCTGAGAGGAACTGGAGGCAATGTCGAGAAAAATAAGAAGATAATAGTGAACGGGATTGGACTCCTCGGGCGCCTGAGGCCGCCCCGGGGAGAGGACGTGAAGGAGAGTTAGAGATCGACTAATCTCCGGCAGTATCCTCTACCGGATTCATCGAAGAAGGTGATGAACAGTTATAGGGTAACTGTTCATGTACGGCGCCGGCGTTGGGAGAGAATTTTCAAAATTCATCAAAGAATCTTCCTCGTGAATTTAAGGGGGCTTTATGTTATAAAAGAAAGGGGACTTTCATAGGAGATCTGGCCAAATTTTCGAAGGGTCTGTCGAGATAGGGGTTGGGGTCAATTACTTGGTAGTCTAGGCGCATATTCCATAAATTTGGTGTGAATTTTATGTGAATTTTATCGTGTCAAAGAAAGGAAAAGTGTGAGTTTGGGGATGCCTTGTTCCCTTTAGCCCCATTGATTATGACCTCCCGAATTTGGAAGTGAATGAACTCTCTCAGTTTACAGGCGCATACCCAGATCTGATGGATGTAGCCCAATTGTTGTGTTAGCCAATGATGAATTGAAAAATGTCCATGGGACCCAAGGTTATCAAGTTGGGTGCTAACAAGGCAAACTGCCACCCCAATGTGGTCTTGTGGCACTTGTGTTCGGATGATGCCTACTACTAACACTGTCAACATTAAGTTGAAGAGACTCCTGTTGATTTTGTGATAGAGACAGGGAGGAGCATTGATGTAGAGAAGATAATTTTCAAGGATATTATGGAGAGTATATATGCGCTGGAAAGGCAATCCATTTTGTTGCATTTCCTCTCACTGATCACGACCCTCTGTTTGATGGCAGGCGTACCTCTATCTCTCGATGAAAAGCTGCAGCCCCATGCCTCGGACATCGGGGCCTCTTTGTTCAAGAAATTGGGAACGTATTCTGAAAGAATCAAAATTAAAAAAGAGGATATGATAGAGTCATCTTGCCATCCCGGAGCCAAGATGAAAGGTAAATCTACTCTTCTTCCTACTAACCTGAAGGCTTCCAATGCAGCACCAAGTGCTCCAGTCACCCCTACCGAAAACCAGTAGGACTCATTCGTGGACCACAGATACCGCTTCTTTGCCTTTGTCCAAACCAACCTCGTTCTTCATGGCAGTAACCCAAGGCCTTAAGTTCCCTGTTTCACCACTGCCACCGCCTTTGCAATTCAGCCCACAAACAATTCCTAGAGAGGAGGTTGAGGACTCAGAGGATGTTGATGATGATGATGATGATGATGATGATGATAAAGATGGAGATAAGGACTAGGAAGCCAAGCTCATGGCCTCACACTCAGATTCGGGGACATTCTGAAGGACTGTTGCATACCACATAGGAGTTATGTTTTACTTTCCTTACCTTTATCTTTACTGCGGCAGTGTTGCTTTAAGTTTGAGGAGGGGATGATGCTCAAATACTTGTTGCACTTTACTTGCAAGTGTGCAAGTCACACAAGTAATAAAGTGATGATAAGGATGTCGAACCACGAGGATTGGGTTAAGCAATCACAAACATTCACAAGCTTCGTGCAATTTGAACCGAATAAAACTGGGTTAATAATAATCTAGTTATTAAACTACAAATTAAGCAATGATCAGAGATGATTTAAATGTAGTGGAATAAATGTTATTTGAGGTCAAAGGATGCCTACTTGATTCAACTATCCTAAACTCTTATCGCTCTCGAGCTTAAGCGTCCTTCTTTGATTTATACATGAGCATCTCTCGATGTCTCATTCAAACAAACCAGAGACATTGCTCTCAAGTGATCCTCACACGGTAGTACTGATTCTATTGTCATTCTCATGCTATAGCAATCAGTGTGGACCTTGTTATGCCCAGCATAACTTGTGTCTCTCGACCACCCATTATGCTTAGGGCACCTACTTACGTTGGCCAAATATAAATAAACAAACATGAAGAACAACAAGATCAAACACAATAAAGAAAACTAAAACATGGTAAACATTAAATAATATTTTTGAGCTCTTCAAGGGCTACATCGCGCCCCTGGACTTAGAAGTTTAGCTCATGCTTAAGGCATGAGCCAATATGCTAACACAAAATAATGAGTTCATCACAATATAGATAGAGATTCGGATCAGTTCTCCATTGAGAAAAAGCTACAGGATGGCAGTTTAAAATCCTTCTTCTTGAATAACACGACTCTCAATACTCTCTCTTGGTTTTGCATTTTCCTGTCTTTTATACCACTTCGATAGCTTCTCGTGAAATTTTCAAGTATAGTGTTGGGGTATATTTGTCGGTCTACCAAATGTGGCAAGCAAAGTCATGTGTACGTATCAACTTGCATGGTAATTCAATTAGGAACTGGTGTCACGCATTAAATAATTGAGGTAAAACCTCTATTTTTGGGGTTGTTTCTCTTCATTTTCTCTCAATGAGCAATTAATGAACTATTTCTACAAAAGGAAGGTAAATAGGTATAAAAGGCATGTCCCATCATCCTTATTTAGCCAAATCAAACTCAAATAGTCTGCATTTATTAGGTATAAAATCGACTCATTAACATCCCTAAACTTGAATCATTGCTTGTACTCAAGCAAACAGATCCCAAAAACTTAAATGCATTGTGAGAATGTGGGTGTAAAGGTGGACACCTAACTGCAAGTCATGCATGTACCAGTGTAGCTTCTTATGGTTACAGTCATCATCAACTTTTGTGTTACTTCATACATAGAGCTGTCAACTATGGCCAGAATTATGGGGGATTTTATCACTTTTGGGTCAGGTTCCGTTCTTCGAACTTACACTTAAACAGATTTTTTCTCCCAACGTTTCTTTCATTTTAGTTTTTTCATCTCCCTCGCTTTTATTCATGTCAAGATGGTCTACATTAGATCTGAGGGTATTTACATAATTGACAATTCAAGAGTACTATGTATATTAAAATGCTCTTCTTTTCTTTTGCTTAGGGACAACTAATTCTATCTTTAAGTACACAGAAGCAGTTACTTAGCTATCCCATGATATACAGAATATAATAATTTTTTTTTGGTGTTTATTTTTCTAGCTTTTCATTTTTTTTTGGTTTACCTTTTCTTTTCTCTATCATCACTTGTATCAATCTTGGTTTAGGCTCAGAGGGGTTACTCTTGAACTGAAGAAAGTCGTTTGGATTTCTCTATCAGTCTTAGCCTAAATTCGGTTACCTTCCCCAAAATAAGTTTTCTTCCTTAAATCACTCCCCGTAGTTCTGTCCTTGGTCAAATTACCTTATTTATTACAAGTTTTTGTTCTTCCAAAGTATGGCAATGACCCTAAAGGAAAAAGAGTAATAGCTATACCATACAAATCAAAACAGATTAGGTTGACAAGATCAACAACAAATAAAGAAAAGTGCAAGATTCAGCAATTAGCAAACTACCCATCCCCAAACTTATCATATACTACACCCAGTGGATAACGAAAATAGAAGTTTAAGCAATACTCCTCTAAAGGCTGGCAGAGCCATGCTTCATTTAGAGTTGGAGTCAGATCCCACTAAGTTTTAGGCTTGCGCTCCATCATCAATGTCCTCTTCTTCATCTTCATTGTCAGTCCCAATAGCTTTCTCACTTGGTGGTGCAAATGGAGTAAAGGTCAGTGGAAGTGGAAGTGGTCTGACAGGAAACTAGATACCCTACATTGTGGACATTAGCACCAGATTTGTGTACACTACAGAAACGTAGCGATAGGAATGATCCATAAATGCCTTCCACTTGTCCTTAGTTGGAGCAGCAATTGCTGGAGGCATGGCTGGTGCAAGCTTCTTGAGCATATGTCCAGGCGGTTTTACCTGCAGAGGAGGAGTACGAGTTGCCATTTTGGTTTTACATTTTTACTTGAAGGTGGTAGGCGCAATAGGTTTCTCTGAGGTGGCTTCAGTCTTGGTAGCTTGAAGGTCATAGTAAGTGCCCAACTTGCTTATCAAAGTAGGAGTGATATGTAGAGCAGGCAGGAACAACTTCTTGTCCTCAGCCAAGACTACTCTAGTCTTCAGACACATCACAATTATCAAGGAAAAGAAGTGCAGTGAGTTAGGGCGCTTCCCTAGGGTCGCCAGACTTTTCCTAATGTCCTTGTAAATCACCTTCCCTACATCAATGTTGCGGCCAGTTTCAATGGCGTATATGAGAGCAACTTCTTCAACTTGATGTCCCCAATGTAGGTAGTCGGCATCATCCTCGTGCATATGAATAAGTGACACAAGAGAACAGTGGCACGACAATCTCCCAGTTCAATCGGTTTATTTCCAATAGACATCTTTCAGGCCATTCCTGGAGAACGCAGATATTCAACTACATCAGCCAAATTAGGGTTCCCCCCATTGAATTTTGAGAATTCATCCTCACTCATGCCCAGAAGGTTATGAATCTGATTTATCCCTTTAACGTACACTTTAAAGTCATTTATGACAGCCAAGTTAGCATAGAATTCCCATACCAGATTTGGTGCATATTTAGTTGGAGTTCTAAGAAATTGAGTCCAATAACGATCCTTAAGAACTTTCCTAATAGTAGGCATGCATCCAGAAGCAGAACCCCTTTCCCGTGAACATCCAATACACCCATAGTTTCATAAAAGAAATCCTTCGCAATTGCATTCACAAATTTTCCAGGAACACTAGACGTAGTGATTTTTACTTTCTTAGGTGGCATGCTTGCTAAACTCTAAGAATATTGGAGTAAAGAGGTTGGGTTAGCTGTTACTTACTGCGGAGCACCATAGAAAATGCCACTCAGACGGATTCTAGAGTAACTGTCATGGTTGCCGGCGAACTGCACAGTGGTATGGAGAGTATTTTGATGTTTAGGGTTTGTCGTGGTCTGGAAATGAATTCGTGCTCAAGGCGGAAAAATGACCAGAATTTTATATCGGGACCTGAATGGGCCTAAAAATTAAGTCATGGCAATTTTTGTAGCTATTATTGGGCTGAACGTGGTTGAATAAAAATAACTGCCCGCTACTGGATCTATGCATATATGAAGACGTACTGATTGTGGGCCGTGAGTGGGAAGATGAAACTCTTCTCATATTCCTTGCTCCATTGTGATTGTTGCTTGATCTTCCTAGTTGTTTTGTTCATATAGGCCACCCTGTAAGATATCCCAAGAGATATTAGGCTGTGATGACTAAACAAAAATAAATCAACTGTTTAATAGACATATATAATAACTGGTAATGGAGAACTTATAACTGCCCTTCCCCAAACTTAACAAATTGTACAGCATGATGTTGTTGGAGTTAAGTACAAGGGTTGAGGGTACGTCCCTGAGTAATGCAAAATAACAGATCTCAGGTTGCCTCCCAAGCAACGCTTCTTTATTGTCTTTAGCTAGACACAGTGGGACTGCTTCTGTAAGCAGAGGTTTTGACCCTCTCTAACATGTTACTACCCTCATCATATGGCTTAAGCAGCTGTCCATTCATTTTGAAGGTACCTTTGTCAGGATGAGCAATCTCTAGGGCCCCAGATGAAATTACTTGTGTGATCTCAAAGGGTCCAGACCATTTGGATTTCAATTTTCCTGTAAACAGTTTAAGTCACGAGTTGAAAAAGAGTACCTTCTGGCCTGCTTGGAAGTCGCCCCTAAGTATGTATTTATCATACCAAGCTTTTGTCCTATCCTTGTAAATTTTGGCATTCTCATATGCATCATTTCTCAGCTCATTCAGTTCGCTTAGTTGCAACAATCTCTTTTTTCCTGCATCCTTCATTCTGTAATTCAGATTGTGTATGGCCCAGTAGGCTCTATGTTCCAACTCCATAGGCAGGTGACAAGCTTTTCCATAGACCAGACGATATGGAGACATGCCAATGGGTGTTTTGTAGGCAGTCCTGTAAGCCCAAAGTGCATCATCTAGTCTCAATACCCAATCCTTTTTGGATGTGATCACTATTTTTTCTAAAATTATCTTGATCGCTTCGTTTGATATCTCAGTTTGACTGTTAGACCGGGGATGATATGCCAAGAAATTGCAATGGCAAACTCCATATTTTCTCAACAATGCTTCAAATAACTTGTTGTAGAAGTGTGATCCTCCATCACTTACAATGCATCTGGGTGTTCCAAATCTTGGAAAGATATACTTGCGCATAAATTCCAACACCATTGTTGCATCACTAGTGAGTGTGGTTATTGCCTTAAACCATTTGGATACATAGTCCACTGCTACCAATATGTACTTCTGCCCTATGGACAGAGGAAATGTCCCCATGAAATCAAGTCTCATACATCAAAGACTTCAACTTCCAACACAGTTTGCTAAGGCATTTTATTCCTTTTGAGATTTGTCCCATTCTTTCGCATCTGTCACACTTGGTCACAAACACATGTGTATCGTTGAATAATATAGGCCAATAGAATCCACTCTGCAGTACCTTGAATGCGGTCCTTTTGCCTCCAAAGTGTCCCCCACATTCCATGCATGGGAGAGAGTCAGAATAGAATGTATTTCTTCCTGTGGAACACATCTGTGAATCACTTGATTTGAGCAATATTTGTACAGTAATGGCTCATCCCACAAATATAATTTCATTTGGGAGAAATATCTCTTCTTTTGTTGCCATGATGATCCATAAGAAATAATCATGCATGCAAGATAATTTACAATATCTGCAAACCATGGCTTTGTACTTCCTTGAACAACCAACAGTTTTTCATCTGGGAAGGAATGATTGATTGACAATTTTTCCATCTCACTTCCTGTAAGATTTTCCAGGCATGAAAGGTGATCAACTACTACATTTTTAGATCCCTTCTTATCTTTGATTTCAACATCAAACTCTTGTAGGAGAAAAATCCATCTGATTAGCCTTCACTCAGCATCCTGTTTCAGCATGAGATGTTTGATGGCAGAGTGATCACTGTAAACTACTACTTTTCTTCCCATAATGTAGGGTCTGAATTTGCTAAATGCGAACACTACTACTAACAGTTCCTTTTTGTGGTGGCACAATTAATTTAAGGGGCATTCAATGTTCTGCTTGCATAGTAAATTGTACGAAATACTCTATTTTTTCTTTGTCCAAGCACCGCTCCTACTGCATAGTCACTGCATCACACATGATTTCAAATGGCTCACTCCAGTCAGGTGTATCAATGATAGGTTCAGTGGTCAACTTATTTTTCAAGAAATTGAATGTCTTCAAACAGTTATCCTCAAACTCAAAATTGGCATCTTTCTCTAGCAGCTTGCATAGTAGCTTGGCTATGTGTGAAAACCTTTAATGAATCTTCTGCAAAAACCTGCATGGCTCAAGAAGCTTCTGATTCCCTTAACAGAAGTTGGTGGTGGCCGTTTGGCAATGACTTTGATTTTTGCTCTATCAACTTCTATCCCCAAACTTAATACCTTGTGTCCTAGTACAATTCCTTCCTGTACCATGAAATGGCATTTTTCCTAGTTGATTACTAAATTTTAAGTTTCACACCTCACCAGCACCAATTGTAAGTTTTTCAAACAGCCTTCAAATGATTATCCCACCACTGAGAAGTCATCCATGAAGACTTCAATGATGCGCTTTACCATGTCAGAGAAAATGGAGGTCATGCACCTCTGAAAGGTGGCTGGAGCATTGCGGAGTCCAAATTGCATTTTGTGGAATGCAAATGTTCCATAAGGGCAAGTGAATGTAGTCTTCTCCTGGTGTTCGGGTACTATACAAATCTAGTTGTATCCAGAGTATCCATCCAGATAGTAGTAAAATTTGTGGCCTGCTAATCGATCTAACATCTGATCAATAAAAGGTAGTGGATAGTGATCCTTTCTTGTGTCCTTGTTCAGTGCTCTGTAATCCATACATATTCTCCATCCAGAGATTTTCCTTTTGGGAATAAGTTCATTTTCCTCATTGACTTCCACTGTCATTCCTCCTTTCTTTGGGACACACTGGATTGGACAGATCCAACTACTATCCGAGATAGGATACACCACTCCAGCATCCAACCATTTCAAAATTTCATTCTTAACTACCTCTTTCATGATGGGATTCAACCTTCTTTGGGAAGCTACCACTGGCTTGCTTCCTTCTTCCAACAATATTCTGTGCATGCACATAAACGGACTAATTCCTTTTATATTTGCCAATCTCCACACTATGGCACATTTGTGATCCCTGAGCACACGCAGCAGACTGTATTCTTGTTGATGTGAGAGAGATCTTTAGATGATTCTGGAAAAGTCTCATCATTGCCCGAGAATGCATACTTCAAATGTGTGAGAAATGGTTTGAGCTCTAAAATAGGTGGTTGCTGGATTGAAGTGTTCTAAGGGCGGGACATTCTCCCAAATTTTCAAAATAGGCGTTTCTATCACTTCCATTAGCATCCAACCAGTTGGCATATTCTTTGACTCCAGGCTCTTCCAGAATAATGGGATTAGTACTAACTAAAGAATTCTCCAAGTCACTCTGTTGATATGCATAATCGGGCTAGTTGAATTATTCAGTGTTCCGAACACTCAAACATTCTTCTCTAAAGTCATGATATTTTATTGCCTGGAACACATTAAATTTAACCTCTTCCCATTGGACTCTGAGGATCAACTCTTCTCTATGGACATCAATGAGAGCACCTCCTGTTGCTAGAAATGGCCTTCCCAGAATAATGAGAATGTCTTTATCTTCCTCCATATCCAGAATAATGAAATCAGTTGGAAAGATAAATTTATCCACTTTGATGATGACATATTCAATGATTAATCTAGGATTTTTGATGGATCTATCTGCTAGATGTAAAGAGATTGTAGTAGGCCCGACATTACCTAGTCCCAACTTCTGAAAAATAGACAGAGGCATAAGATTAATTTTTGCACCAAGTTCACACGAAGCTCTAGCAAATGTGGAATTTCCAATGGATCAGAGGATAGTAAAACTCCCTGGATCTTTTAGCTTTTGTGGCAACTTCTTCTGGAGGATGGCGCTGCATTCCTCCAAGAGTACCACAGTTTCATAATCTCCAAATTTCCTATTATTGAACAGAATGTCCTTCATGAAATTCACGTAACATGGCATCTGCTCCAAAGCTTCTGCAAATGGAATGTTAATATGCAGTTTTTTAAAAACATCCAAAAACTTTTGTAACTGTTTGTCCAATTTTCTTGTTTTAATCTTTGTTGGAATGTAACTGGTATTTTTTTTTCTTCCTCCTTCTGAGGTATCACTTCCTCAGACTTTGTGGTTTCTTCTTTTTTGGCAGGTAAAGTATCCTTGGGCATAATTTCCACCTCATTTCAACTTCTCAGAGTTATAGATTGGCATTGCTCCTTAGGATTCATCTCAGTATTGCTTGGCAATGTTCCATGGGGGTCTCTATGCTAGCTGTTTTGCTAGATGTCCCACCTGAGCTTCCAGATTCCTCATAACTACTATTTAATCCTTGAAGCTAGCCCTTGTTTCTTGCATAAATACTTGTGAAGCGGTGGCCAACTGTGCCATCAAATCTTGAAGGTTGGTTGTTCTTTGTAGTCAAAGCCACCTGAGTGATCAGATCATCTGATGAAAGCGCTGCGGTTGTATGTTTCTTTGTGGACTCTGCATCTGTTGCTGACCTTGGAAATGCCTTGGTCTTTGAAATAGCATCTATCCAGGAGGGTTCAACACATTTCGATTGTTACTCAATGAAAAATTGGGATGATCATTTTTCTTGGATTGAAGTTTGGGTATTTTGGTTGGTTTGATACATAATTGAGTTGCTCCATAGGAATCCTATCCATTGCTGATAGCTAATGACACTGATCTCTGTGGTGTGGTCCTCCACACATCTCATAGGAGAATTGTTGAACTGCCATTACTGGTCTTGATACTCCATTGTTACTAAATAAAGTTTCAATCCTTGAGCTCATGGCATGCATTGCAGCCGTCAGTGCCTTTACCTTATCTGCTTCATATTTTCCACCCATTCTTCTACTACTTTCTCTCTCAATGGTCCATCTATAACAGCTCTGAGCCGTGGTTTCTAAAAGTGTGTAAGCTTCATTGTATGATTTTTACATGAATGTGTCATTGGCTGCCACATCTATTTCTCTTCTAGTGATGTTGTCCAGTCCATTGTAGAATGCTTGGATTTGCCTCCAGCGTAGTAATCCATGGTTTATAATCTTGCTGTCATGGAGGGTGGAAAGAATTGAATGAGGATTTGCTTTCGCTGGTCTTCCCAAGTGTGTATTGAGTCTGGGTGCAAGGCTTGCTGCGATATATTTGCTTTGTCCTTAAGTGAGAATGTGAATAACCTCAGTTTGATCGCATCCAAAGTCACTCCTTGCATACTTAAGAGTATCTCATATCTCCACAAAAGCACTGATGTGTAGATTTGGATCTTTTGTTGTTCCTCCCCCATAGGTGGAGTGCTGCATTAGTAACTGGATAGTGAATGCTTTTAACTCAAAGTTATTTGCCTGAATTGATGGTCTTCTGATGGAGAGAACTATTTCATCTGCTCGAGGTAGGGCAAAATTCTCCATGGGAACATCATCTTCATCTTGGAATACAGTCACATTCCTCTGGTCTCTGTCCTTATTTTCCTGGCCTTGCATTCTATTATTTTCTCTATGCTATGCTCTCCTTTTGGGTTGAAAGGTTCTTTCAATTTATGGGTCCAACTCTTCAATCGAATTGTCACTCCCTGAGGGATTCATACAATACCTACAAACAGGTTCAATCTAGCTGAAACTTGCTTGGCATTAATCTTGTTTATGATGCCAATCCCCGGCAATGGCGTCAAAAACTTGATGCGCAAATACTTGTTGCACTTTAGTTGTAAGTGTACAAGTCGCACAAGTAATAAAGTGATGATAAGGATGTCGAATGACTAGGATTTGGTTAAACAATCACTAACATTCACAAGCTTCGTGCAATTTGAACCGAATAAAATTGGGTTGATACCAATCTAGTCATTAATGTACGAATTAAACAATAAACAAAGATGATTAAAATGTAGTGAAATAAATCTAATTCGAGGTCAGAGGATGGAGATATCCAGGGAGTTCCACTTCAACACTTGAGTCCCTCAGGTAGAATTATAATTTGATTAATCATGTATCAATTATCGTATTATGCCTTTCGGATTCACGTATCATGTACTCTTATCTATCTCAAGCTTAAACATCCTTTTTTGATTTATAGATGAGCATTTCTCGATGTCTCACTCAAACAAACCAGAGACATTGCTCTCAAGTGATCCTCACATGGTAGTACCGATTCTATTATCATTCTCATGCTATAGCAATCAATGTGGACATTGTTATGCCCAGCATAACCCGTGTCTCTCGACCACCTATTATGCTTAGGGCACCTACTTACGTTGGCCAAACATAAATAGACAAATACGAAGAACAACAAGATCAAACAAAATAAAGACAACTAAAATATGGTAAACATTTAATAACCTCCCCCAAGCTCTTCAAGAACTGCATCGCACCCCTGGACTTAAAAGTTTAGCTCATGCTTAAGGCATGAGCCAATATGCTAACACACAATAATGAGTTCATCACAAGACAGATAGAGAATCAGATCGGTTCTCCTTGAGAAAAAGCTACAGGATGGTGGCTTAAAACCCTTCTTCTTGAACAATATGACTCTCCATCCTCTCTCTTGGATTTTGCATTTTTCTGCCTTTATACCACTTTGGTAGCTTCTCCCGGAAATTTCAAGTATAGTGTAGGAATATATTTGTCCACCTACCGTATGTGGTATGCAAAGACATGTGTACGTATCACCTTGCATTGTCATTCGATAAGGAGCTGGTATCACGCCTTCGATAATTAAGGCAAAACCTCTGCTTTTGGGGTTGTTTCTCTTCATTTTCTCTCAAAGAGCAATTAATGAATTTTTTCTGCAAAAGGAAGGTAAGCAGTTATATAAGGCATGTCACATCATCCTTATTGAGCCAAATCAGACTCAAACAGTCTGCATTTATTAGTTATAAAGTCGACTCATCAGGGAATACACCCACATGACTTTACTGCTTACATTGTTTCATTCATTTGGCTATTTTTTCTGTTTGCCGAACTAGTTCATTTGGTTGCTTTGCTTGTTGTTTGGAATTATTTCATTTTGGACTATGCTTTTGTTTGTTGCTTTTTGTTTACCTGCTTTTCTATGTGCTTATGGTTCATGATGGCCATCCAATACGAGTAAATTGCATAGTTGATGATGATTGATATTGGGGGAATTGTGGGCACCATATAGAAGTGGAGTAATCCGGACTAAGTCTTTGATTGACTAGGCATACTGAGCGATTCTTCAAACTAAAATTAGCCCCTTTGAGCCTAAACAAGTCGGGACAATTTATGGATAGGAAAAAACAATGAAAAAAATGAAGAAGAAGCAAACTCGAAAGTTTTGTTTTAGCTGGGTATTTTGTTTATGTGGACAACTAGCTATTCCAAAGAAAAGATCACCAACTATGTATATAAATGCTCTCAAATCGTATTGTAGTAATGCTTTCAAGACTAATGTATGATTTTGATAAAGAGATTACGTATTAAAAAGAACATCTATCCCAATCGTTGAACGCCTTGACATGAAAAAAGCGAGGGAGATGAAAAGGTTTGAAAAGTCAATTAGGATAAATTTTCAATCTAAGCATCTAAGGAGAATTTAAAAAAAAAACAGATGACCCACATGCCCACTTTGTCAATTTCTTAGATACAAGCAATTCGTATAGTGAATAACCGTGCGTCATGATACTTGAATTCTTGATTGCTATATGTGGTTGTGAAAGTTGGTGCATGAGTACATTCAACATAGAGGAGTGTTGTAAGATCCATAATGAGCTTTACTATTGCTTGAGGACAAGCAAATGTTTAAGTTTGGGGATACTTCATAAGTTAGTTTTATACCAATTGATAGTCGACTTTTATTCTTAAAACCTACTACTCTTCAAGGGATAAAGGTGCATTTTATACCTATTTCTCGTGTTTTGATAGGTATTGATGAAAATGTTACAAAAGCCGAGAAACAAGGGATAAATGACCACAATCGCATATCCATGGCCCCAAAATTTACAAGTCGCGACCCTAGCATAGATATCACATGATTCTTTTGGCGGGAAAGTGCAAAACTGTTGGATCAAAAGCTCCGATTTCTAAAATTTCCGGAAACGTTCAAATCCGGAACCACATGAAATCGAGCCAAAAACCGTGTTTAATTCATGTAATAAGATGAGGGATAGCTATACTAACCTCCATCCGACGATTTAGTGAAGAAATTCGGCGGAAATCCGAAATCCCGAAAACTGAAAGTCTCGTGTGATGAACACGGAGCTCCCAAATAGAGAGCCTCTACCCGGAGCACTCCCTGACGAAGAGAAGCGGCTGCTAGACCGTGTCCGTCGAGTTCACGGCGGCGGAAGATTTCGGTCGATCGTTTCTCGCGTCCGTTTTCGTCTCAGAAAAGTCGCAACGATAGAGAAGATGAAGTGAAGACATGTCTATCATTTTATCTCCATAAAGACCAATACTTATCTCATTTGGAATTGGGCCTCTAGGCTCAATATCCTTGCAATTGCCATTTTAATTCCTTTGTCCTTCTAATGGGTTTTCGGCCCAACAAGAAATAAGGAATTAGGCTCGAATTTAATTCGGGCCAAATAAATTGAATTTAATCTCATTAAATCCAATTTTACTAAAATTGCAATTAATTGAATTTCAGTCTCACTGAAAACAATTAATTCTCGTCCGTGAAATTCGCCAATTATGTCTCACATAATTACTTATTTTAATTCTTCAGTTCGCCAGATA